>OZJO01001660.1:0-10348 GCA_900406225.1 Acrobeloides nanus
CCATATTGGAATACATCGGTCAGGTAGAAATTTTGGCCGAAAAAAATTATCTAGGGTGTGTTAGACAGGTTAGAAAAGAAATATTATTATTTTAGTAACTTTTTAAATTATTTTAGTAACTTTTAAAATTATTTTAGTAACTTTTTTTGGTACTTATGCGCTATTCCCCTAGGCTGAAAAAAAGGCTTAGACGTTGGTTTATGATTAGGCTTAGGCCTAGGCTTAGGCTGAGGTCTTAGGCTTAGGCCTTAGGTTAGGCTTAGGCCTTAAGCTTAGGATTAGGCCTTAGGATTAGGCTTAGGCCTTAGGCATTAGCCTGAGGTCTTAGGCTTAGGCTGAGGTCTTAGGCCTTACGCTTAGGATTAGGCGTTAGGCTTAGCCTAGGTCTAAGGTTTAGCCTAAACCTTAGGCTAAGCCTAAGGCTTAAGCTTAAGGCCTAAGATCTCAGCCTAAGGTCTCAGCCTAAGACCTAAGCCTAATCATAAACCAAAGTCTAAGCCTTTTTTTCAGCCTAGGGGGATAGTGCATAAGTACCGAAAAAAGTTACTAAAATAATTGAAAAAGTTACTAAAATAAAAGTTACTAGAATAAATAAAAAAGTTACTAAAATAAATAAAAAAGTTACTAAGATAATTAGCATTCGTTAGAAAATTGTTGCACAAATAACTCAAGATATAGTTTTATAAAATTGGCTTACGCATTTATTTAAAGAATAAAAAGTCTAACAATTTTGAATACAATTTTTATAGCAAGCATCTTGATTAAAACAGGATTTCTCTACGATTTCTTTACAAGTCGCAGCACAATTGCTTGAAACTTCGGGAATTTCAATTTCTCGTGCAAATCGATTACTATGACATCCCATATCTTTTTGGCATTTTTGAAAGCAAGCAGTATCACTCTTACATGATTCACCACAGCCAAGACCGCATGATTCGTCGAAGCGTTTTGCTCGGATTTGAGTTATAGAATCCTAAAAAATTCTTTAATGAACATGGAGCATATGAGTCAAAAGAAATTTTTCAATTAACTAGAGATTCTGTTGAAAGCGAAAAAACTGTAGGATCGAAAGAAATTTGATGTTACACTGATTTCTTACTTAATTGATTTTCACTTGTATTCTATCATAAAATATTGATTTCTCTTTCGACTCAGCATCTCTAACAATTAAAGGGGGTGCATTTTGCGACCATTTGGGAGGAAAAAATTTTTCGTAAAAGTGACCCTATTAGGGGTAATTTGATGCAAGAAATCGATTTCGCGCACTCCTGAAGCGTAAAAACGCCATCTTGACCAAGTTTTCGTGAAAAATTGCTTATTTGTTCGCTTTTTTCGTCGAAAAAAGGCGAAAAATAGGAAAGTTTTCACAAAAACTTGATCCAGATGACGTTTTTACGCTTTGGGATCGCGCAAGCGATTTCTCGCATCAAATTACCCCCAATAGGATCATTTTTACGAAAAAATTTTTTCTCTCCAATGGTCGCAAAATGCACCCACTTAAAAAAAATAAACCTGTAACAGGAACAATTTCACTTCAACTTGACTAAATAAAAATACTGCAAAAAATATCAGGGAAAACACTAGTCTCATCGTATTTAGTAGACAAAGTAAGAAAGATTTTTGATCAAAACTGTTTATTTGTACCAAGTTAAAAAATTTTTCTGAACTTTATATTCAGAAAAATCGCTCAAAAACAATAAAACGATCATTTTTTACGAGTTGTTTACAATTTGAAGAACCTAAAATCCGTACTATCTTGCCTTTTTGCCGTGTTTTTAGTGTAAATAACATCTGATCTAAATTAAGAGGTCAAGGAAAAATAATTTGTTATGTTGTTGTTTTACAAAAAAAAACTACATTTGGTTATGAAAGAATCAAACTTGATAGAAAAATGTATTAACAAGAATTAAAGATCAATTTTTAGTTGTAAAAAATACAAGAACCTTCATAATTTTAGAAACTAACATAAACAAATAAACTTTTAATGTAAGAAAATATAATCCAATAAGTATGAAATTGGGCAAAAGTTTTCGGACCGACCGGGACTCAAACCCGGACCTCATAGCTACCGTCCAAGTGCACTACTATTGTGCTATCGAGAACTAGAACTAATGAACGTTAATTAATGAATATTTGACGATGTATATGTTACCGTCATATCTAAAAGTCCGGCATATCTGAAAGTTTCAGATATGCCTAGGCATATCCGAAAGTCCGAATATCTGAAAATTTCAGAAATTATAGACTCAGATAGGTCTAAGCCTAGGTTTAGACCAAGGTTTAGGCCTAGACTTAGGCCTAAGCCTAGGCATAGGTTTAGGCTTAGGCTTAAGAATAGGTCTAGGCCTAAGCCTAGGCCTAAACCTAGGCTTAGACCAAGGCTTAAGCCTAGGTTTAGGAATAGGTTTAGGCCTAAGCCTAGGCCTAAACCTAGGCTAGACCAATGATTAACCCGTTTTTGCTCGTGATATATATATATATCGTTAATTTAAAAGGTCATATCTTCATAAATTTGTAAGGTTAGCGGGTTGAGCAATAGCTTAAAAAATTCCTGAGATCAAGCCGAACAAAGATGGAAACATTGTTTTATGTAAAAAACTTTCTAAGATAATTAAAAATTTGATTGAAACTTTGCAAATTGGATAAAAATGGGCCTCGTACTAAAATAGCCTATATCTCTTTCTAGGTTGAGATTTTTGATGAAATAATGACATTTTTCATATAAATGGATCATGGCGAATCAACTATATAATTTTTTTTAAATTTTGAAGAAATTTTTTTTTGGCCCAATAGGTCGAGGGTTCGATCCCCGGCTGGAGCTTAATTTTTTTGCCTTTGTTAAATTTTGCCAATTTTTTTGCGAAACTTATTCTTAGGCTATTCTAAGCACTTCTGTGCAAAAATTTTCAAAAAATACCGTCACGCCGAGTTGTGGGCCAAAATGGGTTAAGCCTAGGCTTAGACTTAAGCCTAAACCTAGGTTTAGGCCTAGGCTTAAGCCTAAGCCTAGGCCTAAGTCTAAGCCTAGGCTTAAGTCTAAACCTAGGCTTAGGCCTATCTGAGTCTATAATTTCTGAAATTTTCACATATGATTAGGCAAATTTTCAGCGCCAACCGCACGCATAAGGTCGAGGGCCCAATCCCGCACTTCGCGCGGGATTGGGCCGTCGACCTTATGCGTACAGTTGGCGCTACTTCGTACTTTGCCATGTAACCTTTTTTTAAATCTCTGTGAAATACATTATATATTAGTTCCAAATTTTATATTTTTTGTTTATGCTGCACATTATTATTATCATTTTTTAACTCATATTTACAAAAAAAATTTAAGTCATGTTTCTTTTTCATGAACCACCCAAAATTTGAGCAAGCAATATCTCGTATCGTCGACCATGACTCGAAGAATCCATCCATCCTCTCTAGCTAGTGTAAAAGTCTCATAAGTTTCGGATTCTTCTGTTTTTGGTTCCATAGAACTATCGGGCATGATTGAGAATTTGGCATTTTTGGACAGCAAAAAAGCTCTTGTGGTCATAACAGTACTAATAGAAGTCCAGATTTCAACCATTTTGAAAAAAGTGCCAGGGTTTGTCGATTGCTCGAACATCTAGAAAAATTTATATTTTATATTTTTCCAAAATATTTAATTTTTGAACTAACGAGTCGAAAGAAAACAGTGGTAAAGCGTCAAAAATTACATTTCTTTCGACTCGTCATCTTGATGTAAATTCCAAAAATTTTCAATAAAAAAATAAAATCTTTTTATAATTTTGGAAAATTTCTCACCTCAACATATTCTCGACAAATATGCATATCAAACACATTATTTTTATACATCCTCGAAAACAAAGCCTTCTTTCGATTTGTGCTTTTCACATCTGGATCACATAAAGATTTGCATAAAGCTCCAACATTTAAAGCATCTTCGGAATCTGGACTATACATAGCCGTATTACCATGAGAATCTATTAGACTAAAGATTTCTGGTTGAGATGGTAAGCGTAGACCTTCCGGATTTATTGAAACGTAGATGAGTTCTTCATATCGGAGAGTTAGGTTAAAATNCCATGAGAATCTATTAGACTAAAGATTTCTGGTTGAGATGGTAAGCGTAGACCTTCCGGATTTATTGAAACGTAGATAAGTTCTTCATATCGGAGAGTTAGGTTAAAATTGAGGGCATAAACGTATTCTTCGAAGAGAGTTGGAAGAGAATTGATCAGAGTCATTGATGCAAAGGGTCCAAGAATGCTAAAAAATAAAATAAAATTTGATACAATTATTGAACACATCGAATATTAAAGTAAAGAAATTTAAAAAGACCATATAGAAAGTAAAGGGCTTAGGCTTAAGCTTAGGCGAGGCTTAATTTTTGACTTTGGCTTAGAATTAGACTTAGGCTAAGGTTAAGGCAAGGCTAAGGCTTAGCCTTAGATTTAGACTTAGAATTAGACCTAGGCTAAGGCAAGGCAAGGCTAGGCTAAGGCTTAAGCTTAGATTTAGGCTGACACTTAGGCTTATTTTTAGGTTTAGGCTTAGGTTTAGGCTTTGACTTTGGCTTAGAATTAAATTTAGACTAAGGCAAGGCTAAAGCTAAGGCTTAGACTTAGATTTAGGCTTACACTTAGGTTTAGGTTTTGACTTTGGTTAAGAATTAGACTTAGGTTTAGGCTATGGCTTACAATTTGTTAGTTTAGGACTCTTGGAATTTTCAATTATTGTTTTATTAAGAATTTATATTTTTAAAAATGTTTTCCAACTTTTAATGAATTCTAATTCATAAGGAGAGTTTCGAAATTTTTTTAAGACTTTGAGTTTTCTTTCTAGTTGTTGACGAATTTTAATTTTAGGAGATAACTTTGAACTTTTATGAGAATTAAGATTCTTTTTAGAATTTCATTTTTTTGGGATGACGATATAATTAAGAGCTTTTTTGCTTTAGCTCCTGTTCCTATTTTTTTCAACAAAATAACCTATTTAAAGGGGGGAATATCCAGAGCCTATTTGAAAAAAAATTTTTTTCCTAATTTTTTTTGTTGCAAAATGACATATCTAGGGGTAATTTTATGCGAAAAATCGATTGCACGCATTCTCGAAGCGTGAAAACCTTTGTTTGACCCTTAAAAATTGAAAATACGTATTTTTACCCATATAAAAATCGGTATTTTAACTCATGTTTTTACTATTTTTGGGCTAAAAAATCGAAAATAAATTTTTTTTTCAATAATTTTTTTTGCTAATCAAATCCGATGATTAGAGCGTTCGATTGAGCTATCGGACAATTGAAACGGATTTAAACTCGATTTTTGGCGAATTTTTGAAATGTGGGAGCAACCAAAAAACAACCTGTACGTATACTGCTCCCACATTTCAAAAATTCGCCAAAAATCGAGTTTAAATCCGTTTCCATCGTCCGATAGCTCAATCGAACGCTCTAATCACCGGATTTGATTAGCAAAAAAAATTATTGAAAAAAAATTTTTTTTCGATTTTTTAGCCCAAAAATAGTAAAAACATGAGTTAAAATACCTATTTTTATATGGGTAAAAATACGTATTTTCAATTTTTAAGGGTCAAACAAAGGTTTTCACGCTTCGAGAATGCGCGCAATCGATTTTTCGCATAAAATTACCCCTAGATATGTCATTTTGCAACAAAAAAAATTAGGAAAAAATTTTTTTTTCAAATAGGCTCTGGATATTCCCCCCCCCTTTAAAAGCTAACGAAAATAAAAAAAACTCACCTAAAATTTTTTACTCGTATCTTCTCTCCAAACATCTCTCGAATTCTTTTAAACGTTTCCATTAACTTCTCATCAAATTCATGAATTCGCATATTCGTTATCCAACAATATCGAAAACTTTTAATCTCCTCATATGTACTAATAGCATACGAGCTTCTCCCAAGCTTATTCTGTATTTTGGAAGTATCTTTCATTAGAAAAGCCCGATCACCACGAAGCATTAAATCGAAGCTATTAAAATCCCTTAACGGTAGAAACTTGTTCATAAAATCGATAGAATTTCGCCAAAATATAGAAATCCATTGACATTTTTCAATTTCATTGCGGTTCAGATGGAATAAAACATCGCGTAAAATGTCACAAGGTACCGTCCATTGAGTCGACATAACAAGTTACTAAAAAGTAGTCGTCACGTACCGAGAATTTGGGTCAAATTTTATGGCGTTAAAATGTTTGTTGAACAGATAAGTGCGCGAAAAAGAATACACGATTGTTTCGCATTTATTTGAGTGAACGATGAGTTTGCTTCAAAAAATGGTGCAGAATTATCTTATTTTTACAAAAAGGAATGGTTTCTTCTTGATATTGTGATTTTTTCAATGATAATCGAACCACACAATAAATTTCTCAGTATGTTTTAGTATTTAACAATAACATATTCATTGGTTACAAATATACCTTCTTAGGCAGTTTTTTGTGGCAATTTGATATACAAATTTAAATGAAAATTTGAAGCCATTTTTAAAATCTAAAAAATCAAGTATCAAATTCAGTTGTTATGTATGACCATAGGCGTAGCCAGGATTTTCTGACAGGGGGGGGGGCTAATCGAGTAAAATGACCAAAAATGTTGAAAAATCATAAGGTAGCTACCTATTGTTTTTTATTTTTCCTTAAAATTTTTGGCGACAGGGGGGGGGGCTAAGGCCCCCTCCCCTTGGCTACACCTATGTGCATGACTGAAGTTTTTGAACATGACTTAAGACAGATTTTCTGAGACCTTTAAAAGTAGTGGAGCCAGGTACCAAAATTTTTGTCCTAGTTTATTAGCCAAATAAAAGTAGGTGATAAGTACATAAAAATAGGGTAAAAATAAAAGTACAAAATTTTTCCTTTGTCGAGATACGGTGCTCGAAAGTTGGATACCCCAGGATTTGTGCTCATTTTGTACCCCTGCAATAAAAGCCCAATATGTCGGCAATTTAAAAGCTTTTCAAATATGGTTTTTTGTATGTTATAGGTATGATATTGTAGTAAAATTTTGTAGAACACCATATTTTTATCCGAGCTACTTTCATGGAGATAGATCATTTTAATGACTTTTTAGTGGTTTTTCATACCCCTCCCCCCAAAATTGCATAAAAGTACCTGTAGAAAAAAAACTATGGGGGGGGGGTGCTGAAAGATTTGAAAGCGTTTTTTAAAAGTTAGATCCAATACCTTAAAAACCCCTTTAAGTTATGGGCAAAAGAAGTAGAAAGCGAGTCCAACAATTCGATACAAAATGGACTTCCACAGTGGGTCAAAAATTGAAAATTCTTTAGATTGGCGAAATTTGCTATAATTTATATATATTCGGAAAATTCATGGAAAATGGAGCATTTTTTGTTTTTACAGTAAATTCTAAATCGTTATCGTTGTCGAGATAATCACGTTTGAAGTTGGCTATTTTTTAGAATTGGTTTAGAATTTGAATTCCCGCCAAAATTGAAAATCAGGGTTTTGGCGGGAATTCAAACTAGGAAAAAAATTTTGGTACCTGGCTCCACCTCCTTTACAAGTATTCAAAAACTCTCAGAAAATCTGTCTTAATTCTAAATGTATATATCTCTGTGCGTGTGATCCCACCTGGCAATCTCAGGTTCAAGTCCACCTGGAGTCGAACTCTTTTTGCAACATTCAAAATTGATAAAAAAAATTTACATATGGATATTTTTATGCGAGGAACACGGTGATGATATTATTTTTCCATAAAAAATTAAAGAAATTTTAAAAAAAATTTTTACCCAGATTTTGACGTTTCTGGCATTTTTCAAGCTTTTTTTCTTGTTTACCGTAAAACTTCTAATAGAACTCCATGGGGTTCTATTAGAAGGTGTTAATGATTGCTCTTTTAAAAATCGAGTTTAAATCGAATTTCTTCGAACGACCATTTTTTGGATAGTGACAATATCGGCAATATAAAAAATGACAAGTAGAGGTCCAAGTGTCGATATACAGCTTGTCTTGAATCTGAGAAGTTTTATAAATGTCTGGATTCCCCGCACAAGTTTACCCCCAAAATGGTCGTTTTTAGGCAAAAATCGCATTTTTGCGACTTTTGGCTTCAATATACAATACGTCTTCCCAAGCGTTTTTTCGCTTCGAAAATGACAAATTCGGATTCCCCACATGTTTTTACCTCTAGAGGGGTCATTTTCAGAAAAAAATTTTTCACGTGAGTGCCCCCCCCCTATTGTGTAGTAATATATTTCAAGTGTTTCATGCGTTTGCATCCAACCAAACGGTCTGTTTCATTACTCTGCCGTTTTTAATGTACAATATTTTTCTTTATATTTGCCACTGACAAAAATACCAAAAAAAATAATGTTCTAGTGTTTTAAATAGTTGATATGTTGTCAATAAGTGCTGTAATAAAAACGTCCATTTGAAAAACCAAAAATTCCGGTTTTTTGAATAGTTCGATCATGACAATTATTGATGATGCATCTAATTCATTTTTTTTCAACCATTCGAGTTTAAATTAAAAGTATAAAGTAAATTCTCGATCGTGTGTACGTTAACATGGTCAAGGAGTAGATAGCCGGAAATTTCGTGAAGCCCCCACCCAAATGCACTATCAGGAGATGATTTTTTTAATATCTATAAATATAAAATCCAACCATCCTGTTTGTTTGTAAGTACATAACCGCCAAAATAGCGGTAAGGGGTCGTCGAGATATTACGTTATCACTTTTTGGAGATTTTAGACCCCCTCCTACCCCACGTTATCAACCGTTATCATTTGGCACACCCTCCCCCATGATAACGTTATTATAGAAAATTCAAAAAATCATAAGGGTCCCCTCTTATGTTTTTTTCGAAAATTTTCCAAAATTTTGAAAAAAATATAAGGGGGACCAAGGCAAATTTTTTTTCATATATTGCATAGAATTATAATTTACTAGTTAAGTTAATTAAAATAAAATTTTTCTTTAAAAACATTATTAAAGTTGAATACAAACAATAAGTTTTCTAGTGTATGATAACGTTATCATTGGTCGACCCCTCCCCCCCCACGTTACCAGGTGTTATCATTTGGCTCCCCCCTACATGAAAATGTAATATCTGGACGACCACTATCGATGCATCGGATTGATATAGGGCAGAGCTCGGAATGAAAAAAAGAAAATCAGAAAAAATGTCAAATAAATCGATCCAAAAATCAGACATTTTCTTAAAAAATAATATTTACAAAGAAAATAATGCAACATTTTTCGATGCGCGCAATCGATTTTTCGCATAAAATTACCCCTAAAGAATCACTTGTTAAAGAATTCAAAAAAATTTTCTACTCGACCCTACTTTACACCCCCTTTAAAGGCGAGTCCTTAGGTCGAGNACATTTTTCGATGCGCGCAATCGATTTTTCGCATAAAATTACCCCTAAAGAATCACTTGTTAAAGAATTCAAAAAAATTTTCTACTCGACCCTACTTTACACCCCCTTTAAAGGCGAGTCCTTAGGTCGAGCAATGAAGTACAAGCTAATCATACGGCGAGGCCGTAGGCCGAGCAAAGAGACAAATGTATTCTGATGTTTCGATGGTCCAAAAGGCTATGTCACTGATGTTTTGGAGGTCCAGTTTTGTATTTAAGACTCAGTCTCTGTAAGAGTCACCGGGTCGGCAGGTCATGGGTCAGGGAATTTTTTTGTCTCGAATAAAATCGATAGGATATTGGTCCTTGATCATGAAATCGTGAGAAAAAAATTTCGAAACATCACCCCTGTGGAGCTGTGCACCCTGTGGGGAGTGGGGGAGTCAAAAAATCGATTTTTCAGGATCGATTCCGATTCGGATAAAACCGACGCCAATCGATTCCTCGACCCCGATTTGAACACAAAAGTGCCAAAAACGACGATCGGGGCCTCATGAAGGCATTTTTATACTCGAAAAACCGATTTTTGACCCTCCCAAATTTCACAAAAATGCTCTATCTCCTAAACTATCCGGAAGTGCACTCTAATTTTTTGCAAAAACCTCGGTCTAAGCACGCCTGATATGTAGGAAACAAAACCAAAAAATTTTGCGAACCGCCACAAATACTGTATTTGTGGGTGATTCTTACAGAGACTGTGACTTAAGAGACGATATCTTGAAGGTTCGAGCCTAAGTGGCCGTAGTTTAAAAAGCTCGGCTGCCATCCAAATTGAATTTATTTAGTAAGATTAACGCATGGGAAAGTTTTTAAAAGTCATTTCGTGTCAAAATTCGAAATCCCATTATTCAAAACCATGTCCGAAGCTCAATACCATCGGTTTTACGTATATTTTTTGAATTTTCTAACCTGTCTAAAACACCCTAGATAATTTTTTTCGGCCAAAATTTCTATCTGGCCGATGTA
>OZJO01001671.1:0-17257 GCA_900406225.1 Acrobeloides nanus
AATTTGTATACGAATTCTCACAACGAATTCAGTCTGGGCGGCTTCCCAAATACGAATTGGTCCATTAATTTTTTCCCTCATACGACGAATTAGGGGAGGTACAGTACCCCCCCCCCCCCCCCCCCCCCCCGCCCATGTATGCATGTTTATAACAAACGGAATCTGGGCGATTTTCATGTTTTTCTACCCGAAATTTTTTTCAAAAATGATCCTAGGCTTGTTTTATACTGGTAATCGATTGCGCGCAGTTCCAACGCTTCCCTAACCCTGAATCAGGGAATCGAAGTGTGTGTGTATTGAAACGAAATCGAAAATTTTTAGATTTCTTGCCTGAAAATGATTTTCTAGCGGTAAATTTATGCGAGGAATCGATTGCGCATATTCCCGAAGCTTGAAAACGCTTCCCTGATCCTGAATCAAAGAAAAATTGATGCGTTATGGTAAAAATTGGTCATCGCTTCAATACACACATCCCGATTCCCTGATTCAGGGTCAGGGAAGCGTTTTCAAGTTTCGGGAATGCGCTCAAAGCGTTTACAAACTTTGTGAATGCGCGCAATCGATTTCTCGCATAAATTTAACCCCAGAACATCATTTTCAGGCAGAAAATCTAAAAAATTTTCGATTTTCGTTTCAATAAACACACTCCAATTCCCTAATTCAGGGTCAAGGAAGCGTTTTCAAGCGTTGAAAATGCGCGTAATAGATTCCCCGCATCAAATTAGCCCTAATAGGGTCATTTTTGAAAGATATTTCAGGTTGAAAAATCATTAAAAAATCAGCCAAATTCCGTCTTTTTAATACACCCTGTAATAGAAAATTTTAAGAATTGGACTATTTTGATCCAGAAGAGAAGTCGTGGATGTGGGGATGGATCAAGGGGAACAAGAAATGGCATGCTTGGAACAAATGCAAAGGTTCCAAAATTTTTCGCAGTTATCTTTTTGAATAGAGCAAGTTTTCGTGTCAATAAACAGTTTTTCAAATGAGGACATAATTTGTTGAAAATTTTAGGCTTGAATAAATCTGACGCAATGCTTCTTTACATTGAAGGTGTAGAAAAACTAGAGAAAGAATTGCCTAGCTTAGTAGCAAAATGGGAGGCCGAGCAAGACCTACGGCTCCCAGACCCTAATTCATGGAAGCCTGAAGAAGAACGAGCTAACACATTCAAATGTTAAATAATGAATAAAATTTGTAAAATACAAAAACCACTTTTTTTAGAACTCCATAAATTTCTATTAATATATAAAAAACGTTAAAAGAATGTTGGGGAGCTAGTTCACTTGTTGGGAGGCACGTATACTCCGTTTCAGCTCGAACTATAAAAAAGCTGGACCCAAAATTCAAAATCCGAAGTTGGCATCCCGTCCGATCTGGCAAGTTAAGCAATGTTGGGCCGAATAAACTAAAGTCCGTTTCCAATGGGAAAAAAGTCCGGAGACGATAGCCAAGTGGTTCAAGGCGCCGCCTGTTCGATTTGGCAAGTTAAGCAACGTTCGATCCCACTAGGGCAAAATTTTGATTTTCAAAAAAATTCTTAGCCGGTTCCCTAGATAGCTCGGCATTACATGGGGCTCAGCCGGTGACACCCGGATACGTGACGTCGACATCATCCGCCGACAGCGCTCGAGCTGGATTGAAAGAGCTCGCAACAGTTATGCAATCCGAAGATGTTGTTACTAGGCAAAATCTTTTGGCCTCAAGCGGGGTTTGAACCAGCCTTGAGGGATGCCTGAGACAAGCCCAGTACCACCAACCCATGGGACCATTGGAGTAACCGGTCCAAATTCTACTCTAGTCGTAACGCTCGTCTAATAGGATGTTTTCGACTGATTTTAAAAGAGATAAAAGTTTCGACTTTTTGAACATGATAAATGCCTCTTAACAAGTGAACTAGCTCCGAATGTTGTTATCAAATTTGGCCATTACACTGAAAATTCTAATACTGTTGAGGCTGGTGGTAGTTATCGTTGCGCACACTATTCAAGTTGGAATTTTCTCCTCCCCAACCGGCGTTCAGATCATCATAGCCAGCATTCCAACTTTTATCTAACAAATCGTTTATAATAAGATTAGAAAAAAGGGTGGATCTAGTATAGATTAGGTATCCTACTGAACGTGAAATTTTTCGAAAAAAATTTGTTTTCATCATCTGGAATTGACCCCTCTAGGGGTAATTTTATGCGGAAAATCCGAATTTCACATTTCCGAGACCTGAAAATCTTTTCCCGAATCAAGATAAGGCTTTTTATACACATTTTTAGCAAGAATCACATGCCATACGGCATATAAATAGCTTTTTCTTGATTCGGGGAAAGATTTTTAGGTCTCGGAAATGTGAAATTCGGACTTCCCGCATAAAATTACCCCTAGAGGAGTCAATTCCAGATGATGAAAGAAATGTTTTTTTAAATTTCATGTTCAGTGGGGTACCTAATCGATAATAGTTCCAAAAGGACTACCTTGAAGTGGATATGCTTCTTGAATAGTTTGGCCATTTGCAGGGTCAACATTTGCTGCACCATAAGAAACTTTATCATTGGCTAAAATAATGATCAAAATTTGTGAATGATGGCTAGATCTTACGTCGTGCTTGAAAGTTTTTCGAGTTCCACGGCTCTTCTTCGTCTTTGGGCTCAGCCCATTCCTAAACCATTTTACAGTCGACTCTCGCTAAAGGACCATCCAGTAAGTAAAACGCGGGGTCAATGAGGTAGTCCCCCCTCAAAAAGATCAGGTGTTCTGTAAAGTCCGAAGTACAAGGAATCTCGAAGTAAAGTTTGCGTAGGCTAGTTGTTTTAGATATCGCGAGTTTTTAGGGAGACTTGAGATAGAAAGAATCACTACTACACCTCACTACTGCGAAGTGGTCGTCATTTTTAGGAGAGTGCGGTGTGGATCTCCATCCCTTTGCCTAAGTATGACTACCATATCTGATAAGCCACCACCTAAAGTCAGATCTCCGGGAGTGGCGCTTAGCGAGAGTCAACTGTATTAACGAGTAAAAAGGCTAAAAGTTTTTTTGGACTCTGAGACCAATTTTTGAAGCTATTGAACAGTGTTGAATTAAGTGTTTACCTGCAATTCGCCGGAGGCATAAACAGCCTAAAATTAAACCACAATCGTATGCATTAATTTTTCGAACTTACGTAAAATGTGACACCAGTAAAATGAATCAGACTAGCTAACAAAAATACTGTCACCTAAAATTGTATCAGAAATACTCATCAACAACAGTTTTTTTAAATACCCATCCATTCGCGCCTCTGGCAGTAAAAAGCTCTGTGACAATAGGGCAAATCAAGCCAGCCAAAGTTCCTATTCCATTCGAGAAGCCCATTAGAATGGCAGCGTATCGGGGCGCTATGTCCAAGTGATTTACGTTGAACCCTGAAACAAGGGGTGTACAACAATTATTGGTGATTCTGTCAACTTAATATATAGGGCTCCAGAAATCCGTTTTCGATAAAAATTTTAATTCAGTATTAGGGAAAAATGTATGTTGGTCAGTATTTTTGAAAAGAAATCATGTTTTCGTGTCAATATCCAGACTTTTTCAAAAAATTGGGCTGTCAAAGATGTAATCTAATTTTAAACTGTTGATATTTTTGGCCATATAAATCAATTTTTGAATAAATTTTCGACATTCCTAGAGCTTTTCTAGGCGCTGAACAAGAATCCACCGTTATTTTTTTGTCAAAGATGTCAAGGAGATCACAACGAACAACTTTGTAGGATATCACTTTTGTGAAAAAATTTCTGTTATGAAAAAACATCCTTATGAAAATTAATGAGGTGGGCAAGTTATTTGGGCCCATCCTGTACAGCTTGTATAGATACAAACTGCTAAAGTTACCTGAGATAGCAAATCCACTACATCCGACAGCAAGAATCAATGCAATTACTGCCGTTCTCTCACTTTTTGTATAAGCTACAAATAGCATGAAGAGCGCCTCACCACCAAAGCCTGAAAATTTGTGTATGTGGATGTTATTGGCGCTTTCGCAAACCTCCACAGTTAAAGATTTTTCGCACAGCTGTTGTAGACAAAATTCGGTTGGATCTCAAAAAGTCCGCTAGCTGGCCACCAAATAAAACCACTATGCCCATAACTGCATGAGGAAGCGCTGCGATCAACCCGCTCTAAATAAAATGATAATTGTACATTAACACGTCCAGATCAAGGTCAAATTTTTGTTGGGAATTAAAATTCATATAGACTTGAGTAGTTCTGTAAAAAAAAATAGTCNCTGGCCACCAACTAAAACCACTATGCCCATAACTGCATGAGGAAGCGCTGCGATCAACCCGCTCTAAATAAAATGATAATTGTACATTAAAAACAAATGGAGTAAAGAAACAGACCGTTCGGATACTTCTCATGGACACTTTTCTCGAGGACACTTCTCATGGACACTTTTCTCGAGGACACTCCTCACGGATACTTCTCATGGGGCACTTCTCACGGGACACTTCTCACGAGGATACTTCTCACGGGGCACTTCTCACGGAACACTTCTCACGGGACACTTCTCATGGACAATTCTCACGGGACACTTCTCACGGGACACTTCTCATGGACATTTCTCACGAAGTGTCCGTAAGTGTCCCGTGTATGATAACGTTATCACAAAAATCGTTATCACTGTTATCAAAATGCGTTATCTTATCATCTCTCACACCCTTTTATCATTCTCACTTTGAACATCACTAGGCTGCGTGGAAATTTCGATTGAAAAAACAAATTTATAATTTACATCATTTATATTGATATCCAAGACTTCTTTCATGTACGTAAGCTGATTCTGCAATAGCAAATAAAACGTCCAGCTTCTAGCAAAATTTGCAACTATAATGGCATAGACAGGTTTTGATGTTAGAATGGCCTTCCAAGGAACGGTGGCAAACTAAATTTCGTATTTCCAACTATTTTGATTTGTGTAACCTACAGTTGGATGAGTCTGCGAGACTTTACCAATTTGATTTTCAATCAATTGCTTCTCTTCCGCAGTGATGGTTGGATGGAAAGCTGGCTTTTCAAAGGTTAACGCAAACCAAAATACTGCCCAGATTACACCGGCGACTCCTAAAATTTGCATGTTGCAAGAAGGTGATAAAATTTTGTTTTACCATAGACATAAAAAGGCAGCGCCCAATGCACATAGGAAACCATCCAAGCACTTAATGGCAAACCTAAAACTGCACCGGCGTAAGACCCAGTGAAAGCGGTCGTAGCCAATTTTGACCTCTCCAGCGGAGGAGCCCAATATCTCCAAACGCCGTGCATCGCAGGGAATGCAACTCCCTAAAAAACATACTGTAGCAGAAAAAACACTTCGAGCAACTGTCAAAACTCATATCTTACAAGGGGCCTTCAAGATCTGACAAACTCAGATTTTGTCGAGGCCTAGCTCAAAAGTTAAATTATGTTTCCACAACGCTTCGGGGATACGCTGAATCGATTTCTCGCATAAAATAACCCTTAGAACGATGATTTTAGAAGAAAAAACCAAAATTTTCATATTTTCGCTTCAATATAAAACACTCATTTCCCTGAATCAGAGTCAGGGAAGCATTTTCAAGCTTCGGAAATGCGCGCAATCAATTCTCCTTCTAGAAAAACCTAAGAATCGACGGTTTTCTCATAAAAATCCAAAAATGTTTGATTTTCGCTTCAATACACCGATTTCTTCCTTGAATCAGGGTCAAGGAAGCATTTGCACGCTTTGGGAATGCGCGCAATCGATTTTTCGCATGATTTTAGGCCTATATAGGCTGTTGTGGCAAAAAAAACTTCGACCGAGAATGATCTATTTATCTGCATCCCCCTTTAACAAACGAAAACAAGTACCTGAACAAGACCCTGCACGACTTGAACTGCAAAAACCATTGTGTCCGAGTGGGAATTGAAAGCGTGTGGAAGTAGAATGTTCATCAACGAGGCACCACCTATTGCAACACCAAACATTCTAAAAGATTCTTTAATGTAACGGTTAAAAGACCACTGAGCGGACCTCGAGCATTTATTTTTAAAAGAGAGAAAATTCTTACGGATCATTTTTTGTTTTACTGCACCTCTTGAAAGTTGAACCCTTTCGAGATAATTACGTTTTGTGCAAAATTTTCAAATGTGATTGTGTATTGAAGCGAAAGGGATTGACCCCAATCATGTTCAATAAAAGTCTGTTTATTGAAACGATTTGTCAAATATTATAAAAAAAACAACCTTATTCATTTTTTATAGTTTTATGAGACGAATAAAATGACACCAAAATTATTCAATTTGAATATCGTTTTGGGTTATTGAAACGAAAATTATGATTCATGTTTTCGTTTCAATAACCTAAAAGAATGTTCAAATTGGATAATTTTGGTTTTTTATACGTCTAATAGAGCTATAAAAAGATGATGAAGAGTATTTTTTTTATAATATTTGACAAATCGTTTCAATAAACAGACTTTTATTAACACGATTGGGGTCAATCCCTTTCGCTTCGATACACAATCACATTTGAAAATTTTGAACAAAATTTCAAACGCAATTATCTCGAAATGGTTAAACTTTCAAAGGGTGCCGTAAAAACAAAAAATGATCAGTAAAAATTCCCCTTTCTTTTAAAAATCAATTCTCGACGTCCGTTCAAAAATTCAGTGGTCCTTTAATTGTACAAGAGAATACTTATTCGGTGGAAATATGGCTGCAAAAAAGCCGGCAGGCACTTGTGTAATTAAGTAACCATAAAAGAAGGAGCTTTCCATAACGCCCAATTCGGCACGTGTCCAATTGAATTGATGCGTCTAATAATATTGGTAGGTCAGGTCGTTCGGGACATAGGGTCAACAACTTCGGGAAAATAGGGTCAACAACTTCGGGGACATAGTGTGTTTTGTTGGATTTCACGAAGAGAGTTTAAAAAACATTTATTCTCGTAAAACAAAACACACTATGTCCCTGAAGTTGTTAACCGATGTTGTTGACCCTATGTCCCCGAAGTTGTTGACGGATGCCCTCGAACAACTTGATCTACAGAGTGACCCCAAAAGTTCTTATGCGTAAAGATTGACCCAAAACAGCATAAACAAATGTATATATGCCCAAAATAAATTTATTTTAAAGAACAGGTCCCAATTAACAACTTTTTTGGAGCTATTGTGGATCAAGGGGTCACTCTTGATCCAAAATAGCTATATTTAGTCACATATAAATCATTAATGCCGTTTTTTAGGTCTATATGTGCAAGAACTTTTGGGTCACCCTGTAAAGTTAATGTATAAAAATTATATATTGAAGATTTTTGAATTGTTTTAACCCGAAGACTATTCATTTTGGCACAAATTTCTTACATGTTTATGCCCCCATGGATCAGTGTAATCACGGAACATATGATTTTTGGCTGCACCAAAATTGCACCTTATACCAAACACTATCATAAAGCCAATATTTGCCAAAATTGCCAACTGCCACCTCTTTCGACATTGACAACAGGATAGAGTTTCAGAAAACTAAAAAAAACATTATTGCAATTTATATAAAAATGAAACCTTGAGAATAGGATTGGCATGAACATAGAGGCTATCGTTTCTGTCAGTCATTGTGTGATTAGCAGTTGAATTATTGGTTTGGCCATTTCCGAGTTCTGTTTCATCTAACCGAGAAGATGGTTCCTTTTTGGATAGAATTCTATAACATGTTGTCCATATTTGTTAAAAATAAAGTAGCTTACTTCGAAATTGGCTCTTTGTAATCGTTGAAGAATTGCTTTGACGGCGCCACAAATTTATTCTGTACATCTTGAAAGGTTGTCGGTATTCGACTGGACATTCTTCGATTTTAAGCTAATCAAGTTTAATATATATTTTTTTAAATATCCTTTTGTAAGAAGCACGATTAAAAAAAATAAAAATCGAATACAGCCTATCATTTTGACCAGGCCACTCAGTTACAATCCTATGAAAAATGATATACTCAGAAAGATATGAAAAATGGAGCATTTTTTGTTTTTATGATATCATCTGAATCGTTTTCCCCATCGAGATAAATGCATTTGAAAATATACATGTTTTCGTTGTAATAATCAAACTGTTTTGAATTTTTTGCGGAAAAATCGTGAAAAAATAGCATCAGTCGACAGAGAATTTTATGCTGAACAACTTTGCTAATTGAAATTTGCGTAAAAAATAAGTTTAAATTTTTGAATTGTTTATATATTGAAACGAAAATCCTGCATGAATTTAAACTTATTTCGCATTTTTGATCGGAGAAAATAATTTTTTACGCAAACTTCAATTAGCAAAGTTGTTCAGCATAAAATTCTCTTTCGATTCATGCTATTTTTTCACGATTTTTCCGCAAAAAATTCAAAAAAGTTTGATTATTACAACGAAAACATGTACACGAATTCATATTTTCAAATGCATTTATTTCGATGGGGAAAACGATTCAGATGATGCCGTAAAAACAAAAAATGCTCCATTTTTCATGATCTTTCCGAATATATCATTTTTCATATGATTGTAAAAGACTGGCCTAGTCCTTTAAGTGGCGGCAACCACGGGAACTTGCTCCCAACATCTTGATAATTCTATCTCTGGAAAATAAGCAGATAGAATTTTTGTTTCTTTTTAACTTGCAATAGTCTGGAATATAGAGAACTTTGAAGCTAGATAAATAATTATGCAGGACTTCAATTGGCTTCCAACAAGTGACGTCAGACAAAAAGTTCACCTGTGGAGTGGGCCAAATTGAGCATTCATTGGAAAAGCAGCCCTTCTCTTCCATTTATGCCCTGCCACATTAATATTTAAAACATGAGCCGATTTGCGACAAAACAAGATGCGCTTGTATTTGAAAAATTAACAACAATGCATTAACAAAGCGATCAATAGCGTGAAAAAATACTAAAAAAGGACGATGATCATTCATGAAGGAGGAAAAGCAACTCCAAAAAGCACTATAAGCAGATATATGGATGGACTTAAGCTTAAGGCTTCTTAGCCGACGCGTCAAAAGCGATTACGGTGAAATATTAATTGAAAAGTTGTTGAGCAATGCCCCCACTTCACATTTCTATATAAAAAAACCATCTGACTTGTCACTCGAATAGCATCATAGCGATTTTAATAAAAGAAATAGTTTTTAAGCTAATTTATTCTGTGCTTGTGTGTATTTTTAGTGCATAACATGGTTCTGCAATTTTTTTATTAATCATGCTTTTTGTTATAGAGTTCATACATATCGAGTAGGGGAGGGGGCGGTCCCTCCATCATCCACCCACGGGCATACCTGGGCAGAGGGGTCCATATTTTCCAAAATTTTACGGGGGTTTTCATCCAACCACCCAAGTAGACGAAAAACATCACAAAAATCATCCACCCCACCTTCCCCGAGCCAGTGTCCTCTTCCTATGGGATATAGGGGCAAATTCGTAAATTTTACGAGCTCCCAAAAAATTCTTTTTTTTTCACCCCCTAGTTGGTGACCAAAAAGAAAGGTCGTCAAAAAATTTTTTATTTTATAGCTATACATTTTTATCAACAATACATATATGGCCTTTACCACCTTTTTACCCCCCCCCCCCGAGCTTTAGTACCTTTATCCGAGCCCCCCCCCAAGAATTGGCGATTAAAAAAAGGTCGCCAAGTTTTTTACACAGGATATAGGGGCAAATCCAAAAATTTACGGGGGGGGGTCCATTTCTGAACCCTCTGTCCAGGGGGGATTTCAAACCGCCTAAAACTACCCCCTACATACCAAAAATTGGCCAATTTGGAAAAAATTTTTTTAGCATAAAACTGGGTGCGTGGCATAAACCTAGGGTTGCATAAATTTCCGAAAACGAGTTAAAATTTTTTCGTTTCAATAAACACGATTTTATTGAAATTCAGGCAACTTTTTATTCATTTGCAACAAAACCTTTTATTCATTGCACAGCACAAAATTCGAAAAAGTCTATAAAAACGAGGTTTTCATAAAAGTGATGTTCTACAAAATTGCTCTTGAGATCTTGAGGAACAACTTTGTAGAACATCACTTTTTATGGAAACCTCGTTTTTATTGACTTTTTCACATTTTTGTGCTGTACAATGAATAAAAGTTGCCTGAATTTCAGTAAAATTGTGTATATTGAAACGAAAAAATTAAACTCGTTTCTGGAAATATTTAAATTTTCCATCGTGCAACCCTGCATAAACCTTTAAAGGGGGGGGGTGACATTTATGGACTAATCCAAGAAAATTTTTTTGCCAAAACAGCCTCTATAGAGGTAAAATCATGCGAAAAATCGATTGCGCTCATTCCCGAAGCATGAAAATGTTTCCTTGACCCTGATTCAGGAAAAATATAAATTTTTTTGACCTAGTACTTGGTTTGAAAAGACGTTCCTTCGTCATCAAGCCGGTGCAGTGGCTTATTGGTCACAAAGATCGCTGATTCGAATCCCGCTTGGACCCAATTTTTTTGCACAAAGTAAAAATCGAAAAAAATTTTTTGCTTCCCTGATTCAGGGTCAGGGAAGCTTTTTTACGTTTCGGGAATGCGCGCAATCGATTTTTCGGTTTTATCCCCATATAGGCTGTTTTGGCAAAAAAAT
Source organism: Acrobeloides nanus (assembly GCA_900406225.1). Taxonomy (NCBI): domain Eukaryota; kingdom Metazoa; phylum Nematoda; class Chromadorea; order Rhabditida; family Cephalobidae; genus Acrobeloides; species Acrobeloides nanus. The sequence continues at coordinate 10,593 of OZJO01001671.1, forward strand.
TTTTTCTTGGATTAGTCCATAAATGTCACCCCCTTTAAACAATCATAAAAAGTCTTATGATTCTACTAAAAAAAGTAAGACCTTTGTGATTTAATCAAACTCAAATAAATTCTCAATTATTTACATAAATAGAATATATTATGACCAAAAAAAGCATGATAGAAAAAAATCGTGCTTAATAACTTGGAGGTGTGATGGCTTAAGCGTTTAATTGAAGTTTGGCTGCGCAACGGAAGTCAACGGCATGGCGAGATGGACGACGACATTGACGTCGAATTAATTTGCGCCGTCTCTGAATACAAAATGAAATCCTGCAACTTTTATTCCCTCACTCGAAGAAAATAGGAAGAATGAAAGAAAGAAACCTACTTGATTAACTTTAGCCATGTAAAACAAAAATTGACCAAGCAGATAATCCCCTCTTTATTTATAAGCATTAACCTTTTATTAGGGACTCTAGTTTTTCATTAGCATAGCTACAACCGACAATGTTATAATCGAATCCCTACGAAAAAATATAAAAATGAAAACTTTTTTCAGATCCTTGGTGATCTTAGATGCAATTTAAAAATTATGAAAATTTGAACACCTATAGGGGTAAAAACATGCGGGAAATCCGAATTTGACATTTACGAAACGAAAAAATGCTTTCTTGATTCAGGGAAGACCTATGTATTGAAGCGAAAAGTCGAAAAATCGCATTCAATTCGCATTTTTGCAACTTTTCGCTTCAATACACAGGCTTTCCCTGAATCAGGGAAGCATTTATCCACTTCGTAATTGTCAAATTCGGATTCCCCGCACGTTTTTATCTCCTAGAGGTGTCATTTTTAGAAAAAAATTTTCAAAAAGTTTTTCACGTTGGTGTCCCCCCCCTATTGTGTAGTAGCTTCAAAATAACTTTTTTCGCCTACGAATATAAAAATGAAAACTTTTTTCAGACCATTGGTGATCTTAGTTGCAATTTAAAAATTACGAAAATTTGCAGAAAAACGTGCCATGAAAACAATTAATCGAATACTAAAATATAGCGACAAGAGAAAAAAGGAAAGCTGTCGTAAGTGCGGCACTTAAAATGATTAATTCGATCAGCGCACAGGTGGACGTAATTTTTGCCGTATTGATTGTGAGCCGAGGGGTTTCGAGAAACGGCGGCGCCGTTTTGGAATACTTTGTTCAAGCTTCTCGAAACTTTATGACTTTTGAATGGTTCGAGCAAAAATTGGGTTGCCATAAAAGGCCGGAAGTGCGATGAGGTGCGTCGAAACAAATAGCAGGCCCTCTTTTTCTTTTTTATACTCTATATTTTAGGCGAGATTACAGGTGAAAATGATTTCACTCTCTAGCCTTTTCGAATAATTTGCTTAAAGGACCAGTCCAGTGGGGAAAAAGTTGCCCTAATTTGTATATATTCGGAAAGTTCATGAAAAATGGAGCATTTTTTGTTTTTATGGCATGTTCTGAATTGTTGTAGTTTTCGAGATAATTGCGTGTGAAGTTTCGTCAGTGTATTACAACGAACACATTTGTTTCAAATTCCTGATTCAATCAAAATTTGTTTATTGACAAGAAAATAATTTGAATTTCTTGAGCATTTAGGAGAAAATAAATATAGCATTTTTATCCGCTCGATGAGACGAATAAAATGGTACCAAAATTATCCAATTTGAAAATTATTTTGGGTTATTGAAACGAAAATCATGATTCATGTTTTCGTTTCAATAACCCAAAACAATTTTCAAATCGAATCATTTTGGTGCCATTTTATTCGTCTCATTGAGCTGATAAAAATGCTATATTTATTTTGTCCTAAATGCTCAAGAAATTGAAATTATTTTCTTGTCAATAAACAAATTTTAATTGAATCAGGAATTTGAAACAAATGTTTTCGTTGTAATACACAGATGAAACTTCACACGCAATTATCTCGAAAACTACACCGATTCAGAACATGCCGTAAAAACAAAAAATGCTCCATTTTTCATCAACTTTCCGATTATATACAAGTTATGGCAACTTTTTCCAAGTGGATTGGTCCTTTGTATTGAGGATATATTAAAAAAACTTTTTACTATGGAAAATTTCAATTAACCGAACACTCGATCCTGATGCCATAAAATGGTGAAATATGCCGTTTTTGGTAGAAAGCCATAAAGATCATCAGGTGAATGGCTTTTAGCATTTGTGTGTGTGCTCAAATTGGCTCGAATTTCGACCAAGTCAAAAAAGGGAAATTGAAATGACGACATTGGCATATTTTAATTTGACAAACAAACAATCAAACTCCTTCACACATAATCTTGAAATAGAATATGTTCATGCCAAAAATGTTTGTTTTAAATTCTTTTTTTAAAGAATACTTTAGCAAAAAAATTGGTCTTAAAGGATCAGTCCACTTTTGGGGTGTTGATTCCATATGGTGGAGCACAAAATTTAGAGCATTTTTTGCTTTTATGGCACAACTTGAAAATCTAACCGTGAAAAGTTATTCGCAAAACAAAATTGCGAAAAAAAATTTTCAAATAAGTTTGAACATTGAAACGAAGAGTCTGCACCTGAAATTAATTATGAATTTGCTTAAAATATAAAAAAAATTATTAGATTTATTTAAAAAATAAAGATAGCTTTTTTTATAACTCGACAGGACGAACAAAATGACATCAACATTATCCAATTTGAAAATTGTTTTAGGTTATTGAAACGAAATCCCTGATTCATAGTTTTCGTTTCAATAGCCCAAAACATTTTTCAAATTCGATAATTTTGATGTCGTTTTATTCGCCTTGCTGAGTTATAAAAAATGTTGTATTTATTCTAAATGTTCAAGGATTTTGAATTTTATGATTTATTAAATCGTTTCAACAAACAATCTGATTGATCACAAGCCCTTCGTTTCAATGTTCAAACTCGTTTGAAAATTTTTTTCACTCATAACTTTTTACGGTTAGATTTTCACGTAAATGCTTCAAATTTTGTGCTCTATTACATGGCGTGCTACCGAGACCTCCAACTGATGCCCGTTTTCTGGTGAATACTTGGCGGTGTATTTTCCACTACTCACATTGTGATTAGCACCTGTGTGCCATCCGACCGATTAACGGTACAAGACAGACATAGGGATTATCGATAGGTGATAGCTCTCATCTTTGGGAACACCACCAAGTGTTCACCAGAAAACGGGCATCAGTTGGAGGTCTCAGTAGCACATGGTAGTGCACTTGGACCAGGAGATCCGAGTTCGAGTCGGGTCCGAAGACTTTTACCCAATTTCAAATTCTCTGGATTTCCACGCCTCGGCGTGTTAATTTGAGCTCCAACAATGAGAGCTCCAAAAGTCATTAGTAATTATAATTGTTTGGTCATTTTTATGTAAAATTCTAATAGAGATCAACTGGTTCGGCGACTTGAAGACTGGATAATTGCTCCTATAAAAATAATTCAAAGCCTCCTGTTACATGGACCGAAGCGAAGTTTTCCATTTCAAAGGTCATCATAATGTTAGTCATCCTTCATTAAGATGCTACTTCGGCTTTACTCATTTTTATGGCTTATACAAGGACTAGTGTTAATATACCATGCTGAAGCGGTTACTAGTCGATGTAATTGTCAAAAACCATGTCCATCTATTGCAAAATGCTATTGTCGAGAAAAATGCTTGCTCAGGGCAGCTTTTATGAAGCAGGTATTGAAATAATATTGGGTTGATCAATAAGTTTCGCTTTTGTGCGTTACGTTGAATCTTTACGAAATTGATTCCCTAGGGGTTTTCTAGGTCAGGAATCGATTGCGCGCATCTCCGAACCATGAAAATGCTATCCTGATTCAGGGAAGGGGTGGATGTATTGAAGCGAAAATGAAAAAATTTCGGATTTTTGCCGGAAAACTGGCGGTCTAGGGGTTTCTCTAGACGGGGAATTGATTGCGCGCATTCTCGAACCATGAAAAGCTACCCTGATTCAGGGAAGGGTGGGTGCATTGAAGCGAAAATGAAAAAATTCTGATAAACCGACTAGGGGTTTTTCTAGGAGGGGAATCGATTGCGCATATTCCAGAACTATAAAAAATCTGTCCTAGCCCTGGTTCAGAGAAGGGGGAGGGTGTATTGAAGCGAAAATGAACTAAAACTCGAATTTTCGCATAACCGGCGGTCTTAGGGTTTTCTAGCGGGGGAATCGATTTCAAGTATTTCCGAACCATGAAATTTCCCATCTAGAAAAACTCCTATATCGCCGATTTTCTGGCAAAAATCCGAATTTTTTCATTTTTGCTTCAATACACCCACCCCTTCCCTGAATCAAGGAAGCATTTTCAAGGTCCGGCAATGCGCGCAATCGATTCCTGACCTAGAAAAACCCTGGGGAGGGGGTCAAAGATTCGATGTAAAGCACAAACGCCGGTTATTTTCAGAATGACCCAATATTTTAGCTGTTTAGCCTTATATGGGATGCGCATCAAAGTGCATAATGGGCTTAGGCCTTAAATCTCAAGTCTTAGGCTTAAGGTCTTAGGCCTTAGGTCTAGGCCTTAGGCTTAGGCCTTAGGCTTAGGCTTAGGCCTAGACTTAGGCTTAGACTTAGGCTTAGACTTAGGCATAGGCTTCTTACCATTATGCATTATAATACACATACCTTTATATGATAATTTAGGCACATAAAAGTGCGAAGTCTACGAGGAATGAACGGGAAATTAAATCTACAGCCCCCTTGCGTGGTTCGTTTTGTAACAGCGAAAGATTACGGCAGATCTTATTAAAGGCATGCTGTTTCATTTTCTCATTCCATAAACTTGTTCATTTTTAGACTGCTAGTGATGACTTGATGTCCACAAAAAGAATCATTCAACTAATCGCCGAGCGATCTTTTAACGAACCTTATAATGTGATTTGTGCTCAAGGCGACTTTTCTTATATCACCAACACGGACGAATACTGTCAAAAGACTGTGAAGGGCAGAACTTGCTACATCTTTAAACGTCATTTGCGGAATGATAGTAATAAAAAGAATCAAATCATCAACTATTCTTAATCTTTTATGATCTGTTTTAAAAAAATACGCTTATAACGTTTTTCACAGAGAGAAAAAGTACCTGTTACATGGCAAAGTGCGAAGTGGCGCCAACTGTATGCATAAGGTCGAGGGTTCAATCCCGTACGCAGCCATTTCTTTTTGCAGTGTTCAAAATTGATAAAAATTTTTGCCTAGGGGTATTTTTAGCCCAAAAACACGAATTTGATGTTTTTATTACTCCAAAATCTCAGGTTTTTTTCATTTTATGCAAATTTTCATTAAAAAGTATATAAAAGAGTCAACTTTGCATAAAAATTGAAAAAAGTCATTTTTCGGAGGTTTTGGAGTAATAAAAACATCAAATTCGTGTTTTTAGGCTAAAAATACCCCTAGGCAAAATTTTTTTCGATTTTGGACACTGCAAAAAGAAATGGCTCCGCTCCGGATTGAACCCTCGACCTTATGCGTGCAGTTGGCGCCACTTCGCATTTTGCTATGTAACCGGCACTTTTTATTAAATCTCTCTGTGAAAAACGTTATATAATTTTGTCTTTTTACACAGAGTGGCCCCAAAAAACCGCACTTTTTGCGATATAGCGTGATTTTTCAAAAATTTTCAAGTTTTTTTCATTTCTGCCAAAATAACCATGTAGGGGGTTTTTCTATGCGAGAAATCGATTGCGCATATTGCCGAATCTTGAAAACGCTTCCCTGTCCCCGAATTAGCCTGTTTTCGCTTCAATACACATGCATCTTCCCTGAATCAGGGAAACGTTATCAAGATTCGGCAGTGCGCACAATCGATTTCTCGCATAGAAAAATCTCTATAGGGTTATTTTGTTGAAAATTAAAAAATTGAAAATTTTTGAGAAAAATTGTGCCAAAATAGCAAAAAGTGCGGTTTTTTGGGGGCCACCCTGTATGTGGGAAACTTTACAGCGATGTAAAACACCCTTAGGCTTAGGTTAGGCTTAGCTTAGGCCTAACCCCAAATTTGATTTTTCCAAATTTGATCAATTTGTATAAAATAAAAGTACGATGGTGCGTTCCATGGGGTTATGAGACAATCAGATAGTTTTATGAATTCGCAAATTTGCTTTTTTTAAAGTACTAGGAGCAGAGCGCTAACGCGCTCGGTGGGTTGAAGAAGGGAATCTCCGAGGATGACTCCAAGTGACACTACCAAGTGACGAACGTTTCAATATAAAACTGTAAAGTTTTATCATTTGTGTCAAAAATTTTTTTTTCAATTTCAACGATTGCAAAAATTCGAATTTTTCCACTTGGTCCCCCAAGGGATAAAAAAGACAACAACACAAATTTTTTGTCTCCGATTTCGATGATTCTGGTGTCAATCGTCTCCTCTCATCGTCCCCTACAATATACAGCTTTTCTGTACTAATACGTGTAATATTTGTGCTGTATATTATAGTACAAACTTTGTATTATAATATACAGCTTTTCTTGAATCCGAGGCATTTTATAAATATCAAATTCGGAGTAGAGTTACTCAGAATGATCCAAGGAATCCAACGACCTATCGTTCGACCCCTGGCTAAAATTCAGGATTTTCGTGTCAATACACTGACCAATTCAACTTGTGGCATAACTATATAGGATAAGGAACAGTTTCAGTATAGCTGTAAAAACTTTGTACTA
>OZJO01001672.1:0-21486 GCA_900406225.1 Acrobeloides nanus
AATTATTAGTCATAAAAAATTATATTAAAAATTTCAGTAAAAATTTTTATTTCTGGGTATTATGTAAGATCCTATCCTATGATAAAAAAGGAATTAAAATTCGTGTTTGACCGTCTCCTGGCTTGAGGGAAGTGGAGTAGGGAGAAGGATCAACTTGGAGGAGACGCAGTGGCGTAGCCACAGGGGGTACCAAGGGTACCGGTACCCCCCCCCCCTTACGGGCCGAAAACATAAGGGTCCCCCCTATGATTTTTTTAGAAAAAAAGTCTTGGTACCCCCCCCCCCTTAAAAAATTTCTGGCTACGCCACTGAGAAGACGAGAGGATGGGTAGTTTTTCTCCACCCCCTCCCCACCCAACCGGCCGAAGGCCAAAAAAATCAAAGGGCCTCTTATGTTTTGGCTTGTCGAAGATCGGTCAAAAATCACATAATATTCCCCCATATGATTTTTATTTTTTGAACATTTTTACAAAAACATAAATTTCTTTAGAGAATTATAACGCCTTTTGAATTTGCCATTTTCGCATTTTTTTAATGCCGATAAAACCTTTCTGATTATTTCCATTCTATACAAACATCTGATTAACACTTCTGACTCAAAACGTCGGATTAAAGCGGACATAAGAAATTTATGGATGTTTTTTTGCTTCCTTGCTAACATAAAGATAAAAATTTCCATGTGATTTTTTTAATTTCAATCTATCAATTCTGTTGACTCAGCTTTTAAGCTTTTATTACAAAAAGGACATAAGAAAGTGTTTATATCTAGTTAGCTGATATTTTTACATAATTTTTATTAACAAGGGAGTCATTCCAGTTGATGGTGGGAATTTCGAAAAAGTCCTAGATATTCTTGTAGAGTATCATACATTATCAANGGGGGGGGGGGGGGGGGGGGAATTGGGAAAAAAACATAAAAAAATTGGGTGTCGGCCTTTTTTTGGTCGACAACATATAGCCCCGAGGTAGCTTGTCCCCCCCCCTCCTTGTTCATGTATGTAGAGTATCCTTAACTTGTAAAATATTTGAATGGATTAGCGGATAAGCTGCGCATGTTTTTCAGCAAATTAACTAGAAACTTCAATTAAAGGTTTTGTAATTACATGAGTTTTTTAGAGTTTATCAACCAAAAATTAAATTGACAAAGCAACACTCTTAATTTGAAAAAGTATAAAAACTACAAAATGAGTAATCATAAGAGGTGAATTTGACATTTTGATTTTGTAAAGAATTTTTTAGTGGCGATATCTGGGGTGGAGATTCTTCATCAACTTCTGAAGGTCTTGATTCCATAGGCAAAAAGGATAACGGCCCAATTTTTGCTAAAGAACATGATGAAGATAAAGAATATGAGCTTGATTCAAATGGCGATATGGTTCGACAACAAGGAATGAATTGGTTTATCACCGGGCTATGCAGTAAGACAAACGTTTCCCAAATTTTCAAAATTTGCATCTTTAGTTGTCGGAGATCTTGCTGGTGGAGGACTTGTGGCTCTACCAACTGCTTTGATACAAACACGTATTATTGTTTTTCAAAATTGTAAATACTTATTTTGGGTGTTTTAGAGTTTTGGTTTGGCTTAGTTTTAACCGTAATTATGTCATTTGTGCTTTCATTTACAGCTTATTGTTTGGGCCAATGTTGGGTGATTTTGCAAAGGATGTATCCAGAATATAGAAGCCATTGCAGAAAACCATACCCGGAAATGGGTTATAGAGCATTAGGGCCTATTATGAAGTAAGTTAAATAAATTAAGTGTAACTATTCTTGCTCATTTTTTCTTAAAACAATACCCTCCAGGGCCGTGCCCAGGATTTTTTCATGGAGGGGGGGGGGGTACAAGATCCCGTTTCAAACAAAAACATAAGGGGGACCCTTTGGGTTTTTAAACTTTTTTGGCCCTTGGAGGGGGGAAGTGGCATAGACAAGGGAGGGGCAATCGCCCCTCGCGATCGGACCAAAACTATGAAAATATCACAAGGGTACACCCTTATAAATTTGATAAAATTGCAAAATATTAAATTTGACCTCTTATTTTTGACTAAATTTTGGACGACCGCCCCACCGATCCCAAATCGCCCCCCGTTCAGACAGGTCTGACTACGGGGGGGGGGCGGGGTATCCCTGTATCCTCCCCCTTCACTACGGTCTTGACACCCTCCTTCGCTTTAAAGGACTAGTCCACTCGAAAAAAACACTATGAAAACGTTATATATTTGGAAAGTTTATGAAAAATGAAACATTTTTTGTTTTTACAGTAACCTCTGAATCGTTATCGTTGCCGAGATAATCGCGTTTGAAGTTGGCGATTTTTGAAATCTGTGTATTACAACGAAAACATGAACGCAGTGAAAATTCGTCCCTGAATCAATAAAAGTTGCGTATTGACACAAAAATTCAAAATTTTTCAGTTTTTTTAAGTCGATAGAAAAAGAAAAAAATTTTAAATTTTCGCGTCAATACACAAATTTTATTGATTCAGGGACGAGTTTTCACTACGTTCATGTTTTCGTTGTAATACATAGATTTTAAAAATCGCCAACTTCAAACACAATTATCTCAAAAACTACAATGATTCAGAGCATGCCGTAAAAACAAAAAATCCATTTTCATGAACTTTCCGAATATTTAATTTTTTCATAGTGTTTTTTCCGAATGGACTGGTCCTTTAACTCCCCATAAAATCGAATTATCCAAGAATTTTTCTCAAAATGTGTATTCTTGTAAGTGATAGCGGGAGACATTCACCCTCTTTTTTAAACCCTATTTTTCTGCGCGATGACGAAAAATTTCTTTCTACCCTTCCTCCCTGAAATGAATACTGGATACACTACTAAAGATTCTCTATAAGAGAGTGGGTTCACTTTCATAAGTGATTAGGCTTACAAATAATGCCTTCTAGAATCATAGTGTCAATCTTTATCGACATAACATTATTTGGTATATGTGTTGTATTTTTATTACTAGCCTCCAAAAATATCCATGACTTTATAAAAGCCTTCTTCAATGACAATGTCAGCTTTTGCATAGTCATCCTCTTTGTGGCACTATTTTTGCTTCCATTGACATTTTTAAAGTCTCCAAAAGATTTTTGGTAAGTCAAAAAGTTGTAAAATTCAAGAAGTGTTTATTTTTTAGGTGGGCCATAGTTTCAGCGATGATTACCACATCAACTGCTGTCGTTTTGATTATTGTAGGCTCCATTTCGGATTACGATACTTGTCATAACAATAGAGGAATGCCCGATTTTCATATTCAAGACTACTTTTTGGCATTTGCTACAATAACATTTGCATATGGAGGGCACTCGGCTTTTCCAACTATTCAACACGACATGAAAAAGCCAGCAGACTTTAAAAAATCTACCATTATGGCATTTTTGGGTAGACTTCACTTTTTAAAACTAACAAAAGCTAATGTGAATTTTTAGTTGTTTTGTGTATGTATACCCCAACTTGTATAGTCGGTATGTTTTAAAAAGTTTTATATAAAATAGACTTTTNAGCTAATGTGAATTTTTAGTTGTTTTGTGTATGTATACCCCAACTTGTATAGTCGGTATGTTTTAAAAAGTTTTATATAAAATAGACTTTTTAGCATATCTATCTTATGGAGATTCTTTAAGAGATTCCGTTATAAATTCGATTCAAATCAAGTGGATTCAACAAGTTGTTAATATTTGTATCACTTTGCATGTGATTTTGACGTTAACGATTATTTTTAATCCGATAAATCAAGAAGCAGAAGAGATTTTTAGAGTACCTCATGGTAAATATGGCTTTAGGAAAAATGACATCGGAAACAACACTGAAAACTTACACCGAAAAAAGCGGAAAACTGATACCGAAAACTGACACTGATCGATTCATTTCTTCTTTCCTGTGGCCAGAAAATTCCTTCGGATTCGAGTCCCTATGTCAAAAAACCACTGGATACAAAAATTCAGGCAATTTGGAAAGAATTTTGAAAATTTGTGTTTTTTACCCTTTAGTCCTATGGTAAAAAAACTAGATTTCACCCAAAAAATTTCCAAATCGTTTGATTTTATCTAGGGTTTTTCGACATGGGGAACTTGAATCTGAAGGAATTTGTTGACTTTGATCACAGGAAAGTGGAGAAAATCGATCGGTGTCAGTTTTCTAGTGTCACTTTTCCTAGAGCCGTAGATATTAATATTGTGTTGTTCAATAAGTCCTGGCTTTTCAGTTTCCCATCATTGCGAAAGTTGACCTCTAGGGAATCTATTCAAAAAATCGATTGTGCCCAACCATATCCTTGAACCCTTACTGAACCTTATTTAGGGAAAGGGGTGCGAGTATTAAAACGAAAATGAACTAAAAGTCGAACTTTCCGGAAACTGTCTGCCTATAGGTTTTTTCTTGTCTCGGAATCAATTGCTCGCATTGTCGATGAAAATTCTTGAATGATTCTGATTCAGAAAATATAGATTTTTGAGCCATTTTAGGGATATTTTTAGAGATACTCGTAGGGGTAACTTTCAGTAACCAAAGTAAAAAACTCCTTCCGATTCGAGTTCCTCATGTAAAAAAACTTCTGAAAATAAAAATTTAGACGGTTTGGAAAATTATAAAATTACTCATTGCCCCTTGAAAATCAAACTTTAAAAATTTTTTGGGGCGGGGGTCCATGGACGGCTTTGAAGTATAACTACCAAAATATACATGAATCGCATCCCTAAGTCTAAATCGTCAAAATTTTAGCTTTTGGAATAAAACGTGTCCTGGTCCGTCTTGGAGTGATGATAGCTGTGGTTTTTGTGGCGGAATCTGTACCACAATTTGGACCTTTACTAGACCTGGTTGGTGGATCCACCATGTCTTTTACAGCCATATTATTCCCAGCTTTATTTTATCTGTATTTATATACCAAAGAAAAAGTGCGAGAAGAATACAAATCACAAGGAGTAGAATATGATGGTATACCCTCAATTGCACAGTAAATTGAATTTCATTTTTTTTATAAAAACGAGCCAAGGCCGGTCTTCGGCCGGCCGATTTTTCTGAAAAATGGCAAAAAATCGACTTTCTCAAAAACTATCGATTGAATCAAAAAATCTTTTTGTCAGGCACCCTACACGCTCTAAGAAAACAACTCTGTAGAACATCACTTTTCATGAAAATTCGATTTAACACCTTAACTAGTCTTACGCCTGATGATCGATAGAAACAAATGGATGGTATATAAGATTATAATTTGAAAATTTTAGAATTGTTAAACACATGGAAACATGGAAATTGATAGCTTGTATTATTGTAATGCGTAAGTTTTTGAGTCTAAAAAACAAATTTAAAAAATTTTTAGTAATTTCTCTTATCGGCGCTGCCGCGGCAACTTATTCTGCGGTTCGAGAACTTTCATCGACACATTTTGAAGTGCCTTGTTATGTTGCTCCTTTCTTAAAAAATAGTGCCAATACAGCTAATTCTGGTGCACATACTAATTGTTGCGGCAAGTACCAAAATATTTCTCGTTATTATAAAAATGATCCAAGTTTTGATTTTAACAAAACATGTGCAACTCCGGATTTGAAATATTATAATTAATTTTGGAAAGTTTTATTGAAAATTGTACATTAGATGTGAATAAAAAGTGTAGGAAAAAAAATTCTTTTGTAAAAGCCAAAAATTTTCATTTACAGCCTTTCTTCTTTTACAATTTGTCTTGATTCCAAATTTTTCTTGAACTTCTCCCTATCTTCTTTTGACATAAACAACATTTCAACTTCATCTATACTACAATTTTTCGTCTCTGGTATAAATTTCCAAAATACCACAAAAGCTATTGCAGTAATAACGGCATAAATATAAAAAGCTCCTAAATTTTTTATCACATGAAAATCCACATGATTTATGAGTTTTTACCAAATTTCGTAACAGCTTCTGTTAGTGATAAGAACGTTAGTGATACAACGACATTAAAGATCCAGTTGATAAAAGTGGCTAACGAAACACATGTTCCGCGAGCCCAAAGAGGGTAAAATTCGGCGTTTAAAACCCATGGCATAGGTCCAAAACCTTAAAATGCTTTTTTATTAATCTTTTATTTTAGGGTTAACGAGATCTCGAAATCAAGACTCTCAAAGATTTTGATCTCGAAATTAGGCATTTTTATCATAGGTGTATAAGGGTGGTGGTCGTTCAGAGCGGTTGCGGTACGTTTGACGACATTTTTTTGGTCGACGCGCTTCACGTCACAAATTTTTTTAACGTGCCGTGCGCAAGCGCATGCGGTACGTTTTTCATTTTTTCCTTGCGGCATGCGGTACGTTTTCATTTTTCGGGCCTCATGCGGCTGTATCAGGATGGGAGGCTCCCACCCCCTATTTTTCTATGATTTTTATTTTGATCTCGAAACTGGGCATTTTTTTCGAGATCTTGAAGTAATCTCGAAATCGAGTCTCGAAACGATCTCTATCTCGAATCAAGATTTTTTCGCCGAGGTAATCATTTGAGAGTCGGATTTTTTTAATCATTATTTTCTGAACATTTTAAACTTAGAAACCCATTTTCAAACAAAATTTTGTGCATTCGACGCTGATTTTTAACTTACAAATGGAAATATCAACTAAGAGTTTCTCAATAAAATCAACAAGTCAAAAATTTTTTAGTCGAGTAGGGCCCATAGGGCCCCTTAAAAAAGGGGCCCTACTCCTTAAAAATCATTTTCCGGGGATATTTATATGCGGTGCATAAAAATATCCCCGGAAAATGATTTTTATCCAAAAATCCAAAATGACCATGAATCAGGAATATTGTGATGTACAGGGTATGCGGAAATTATCCGACCTCCTATTGTCGAATACTTTTCACCATAACGTTTGTTAGGAACATCTATACATCGATATCTTGATGTTTTTTTTAAAGCCCACGTTCGTAGCTTTAAAATGACATCAAGATCTCGGCTTATGGTTATTCCTATCAAAAGTTATGGCGAAAAAAGTATCTAGATATATCTTACTATAGTGGGTTGGATAATTTTCGCACACCCTGTATTGAAAAAATTGCCAAAAGTAATCGACTTCTCGTATAAATTACCCACAGGGATCGAGACGGCCAGCTTTTTGGAGGGGACCAAGAAGCCCAATTATTGCCTCATCACTTATTCCAAAAAATAATTATACCAAAAGAAAAGAAACACAAATACACCACCATGATTATAATAGGCAAAATGGTGAATTTAGTTTTACAGTATACATCCATCCACTCATAGTTTGTATAATTATCAGTATGTATATTATCATTATAGGTATAATTGTCACTGCAAAATCCAACTGAGGAACTTTTGTCAGAATGATCCGAATTGACTGGAAAGCAATACCCGGGAATTTTCTTATTTTGTTCAACACAAAAACCACATTTTTCATCGGTTACACAATAGTCACAATTGTTAAATGAGAAACTTTTGGTAAATTTCTATCCGAAAATTTTTTATTCTTTTGAAAACATTACCTATGAGACAAACAGTGCTCAAAATTTTTAGTATAGTTGTCAAAATTTGCATATTGATTTTTTGCTATTGATTTCTCACTGTTCAAATTAATCAATAAGAATGAGGTTCCCATCAAAGCCAAACTAACGATAACTCCAAATGTACTGCATAGTAAAATTTTCTTTCTACCAACCTAACAAAATTTTAAATTTAAAAAAAATTTTCCAACCTTTTCGATTAACCAAAAGGGTATAACATTACCAATAGTATTCATCGCTGATGTGCCAACTGAAATCCAAATAGTTTTATGATTGTCTTTAATTCCGGCAGCTTGGATTATGGTGCCGGCATAATACCTAAAATTTTGAGTGTTAAAATTTTTTAGTTTACTAAATTTCAAAAAATATCATGTTGATCCATAAATTCTCGACTTTCAGATTTGCTTCGAATTGTTGTAAAAGTTATCACACTGGGGTTTTCTATGGGAAAAATCGATTTGCACGCATAGCCCATCATTGAAAACTCTTTCCTGACTCAGATTCAGGGAAGTAGTGTGTATTGAAGCGAAAATGAATCAAGATACGAATTTTCAGCATAGGCTCTAATGGAACGAAGAAGATGGAACGATACGAATGGAGCGATCAAATAAAACGATACGAATGAAACAAGACGAATGAAACAATATAATGGAACGAAACCAAATTCAGGGTTTTCGTGTCAATATTCAGGCAAATTCAAACCCGTTTCCGGACGCAGTCTGGAAATAAAATCATTTTATTCTACTGTTTTATTTTTTTATTTGATCGTTTCATTCGTATAGTTTCAAACCTTTCGCTTCCTTTCATTCGAGTCTATGACGAGTTTTTGCAGAAAAATAAGCTGTCTATGGTTTTTACTTGGCGGGGAATTGATTGCGCACATTGCCAAGTCATGAAAATGATTCGCGACTCTGATTCAGGGAATATATGATAGTTTCCCTTCCACAGCAAAAATTCTAGATACTAAAAAATTATAAAATCATATTTCTGATCAATTTTAACTTCATACCCACATTATAGTGTTAATACCAGCTAGTTGCTGAAACGCTTGAAGTGAACATCCAACAAACAAGGCTCTTCGAATATGTGGTGTTTTTAAAATTTTTAAAATAATCCAAGATCTTTCTAAAAATTTTAATTTAGCCTCAACAATAACAATTTAACCTCCAGTAAGTTTTTGCTTTTCCTCCTCTTCATTTATAGCTCTTATTTCTGCTAAANAAAATAATCCAAGATCTTTCTAAAAATTTTAATTTAGCCTCAACAATAACAATTTAACCTCCAGTAAGTTTTTGCTTTTCCTCCTCTTCATTTATAGCTCTTATTTCTGCTAAATGGTAGTTTATCCAATCGTCATTTGTACCAAAAACTTTTTTGAACACCTAAAAATTTGAGAAAACAGTTTTTTGGACAATTACTTTTCGGCTTTCTGTCTCTCCTCTATTTGCATATAACCACCTAGGGCTTTCCGGTAAGAATAAAAAAGCTATAAATTGAATTATAGCAGGAACTGCTGCGAAACCAAACATTAGCCTAAAAGTGTCAAAGTAGATTCTTTTCCATTTTAAATTTTTACCTCCAGCCAACTTTTTCGGGATTAAGGTACGAGAAGCATCCAGCTACTATGTTTGAAGCCATTTGACCAAAAGTCACAAGAAAATTGAATCCGGTTAAAAGTTGGCCTCGAACATGCATAGGTGCTGCTTCACTAACATAAACTGGGACTATCATAGAGGAGAACCCTAAATATTTTTATTTATGAGTTTATACAGGATGAGTAAAAAAAGTGCATTTTTGTGATTTTTGAGGCGCGCAAAAAATTTTTGGGACAGGAAAATTTTTTGCTAAAAATGACCCATATAGGGGTAATTTTATGCGAGGAATCAATTGCGCGCATTCCCGAAACATGGAAACGCTTCCTTGACTCTGATTCAGGGAATGGATTCGGTATATTGACGCGAAAATCAAAAAATTTCTATTTCCGCCTAAAAGTTACGGATCCATCTGGGGATAATTTTAGAAGCATCCATCTGGGGATAATTTTATGCGGGAATCGATTGCTCACATTTTCTAAGCATGAAAAAATTATCTTGACCTTGATTCGGGGAATGGAGTGGTGTATTGATGCGAAAATCATAAAATTTTCTTTTTTCATCCATACACCAATTCCATTCCCTGAATCAGGATCAAGATAATTTTTTCATGCTTAGAAAATGTGCGCAATCGAGTCCCCGCATAAAATTATCCCCAGATGGATGCTTTCCAGACGAAAATACACATTTTTTCGATTTTCGCGTCAATACACCAACTCAATTTTCTTAATTGGGGTCAAGGAAGCGTTTTCATGATTCAGAAATGAGCGCAATCGGTTCCCCGCATAAAATTACCCCACCTGTTCTGCACCAAGGTTTATGGGTGATATCTCTTTTCCTGACGAGAAATGCCCTATACCTATTCCAATGCCTAAAAATATCCTTCCGAGTAGCAAAACTTCTTTATTTGGCGCTCCAGCACAGATTAATGCACCAATTGTAAAAACAACACTTGAAAAAATGATAATCTTCTTTCTTCCAAAATAATCTGATGATTGTCCAGATAGCAAGGCACCAATACTAGCGCATGCTAAATTATCAAAATTTTCCCTAACATTTATCTCTTAAATGTACCTGACGTGATTGCAATAATAAGTTCTTGCCAAAAATCACTTAAAGGTTTAATCCCTGGACTATCTTTTACATATAGCATAGCAGAAGAAACGATTCCAGTATCGTAACCGAAAAGAAATCCACCGATGACAGCTGAAGTTGCTAATAAGTAAACATACCATCCTAATTTTGGTGTTGTCTCTGGTGGGGTTAAGGTATGAGATTTTACAGATTCCTAAAAATTTTTACAATAAGGCTGATCCCAAAATTATTTTGACGGCGTTTGGGTCTGTACCCAAACCATTCAGCGGCAGAAAAGTAACAAAAATTCGACTCGATTTTTTATCCCTTTTCTGCTTCGGAATTAGTGTAGTAAGACCCTCCTCCAACCTCCCCCTCCCTCTCCCCAATTTAGATGGGGATACCTAGCTACACGCAGAGACTTAGAGGGGGATACCTAACAGATAGAGAAGGAACAAAAGAAGAAACCTGCCATTTTTGGAGGATATCTAGCTTGATTTGACATTTTTGGGGAGGGGTCCTTTCAACACTGCTCGGAATTGCTTACTGACTCAAGTATTATATGCAGAAAATTCATGGCAAAAATGAATAGATCTATTAAATGACATTAGTTTTCTGCCCTGGAAGTATTTGGGTCTAGTACCCAAGAAATTTAGAAAAGTGGCAAAAAATCGAGTCGATTTTTGCCACTTTTTCCGCTGAAGCTCTACTTGAGTCTGGGCCCAAACGGAGTCACCAAAAAAATTTTCGATCCAGTACTATATTTTGAAATAGAAAAGCATTGAAAACTTACAATAGCCAACTGAACCATATTGTTAGTTAAAGAAAGAAGAATCTTAGGAAAAAAGAAAAATAGGCTATTATACGAATACGAGCCAGTAGCATGTTTCGAGATTTTCAAAAATTGATAAGAACTAATTTATACAATTAACGGAATGATTATTTTTATAATTTNCGAGCCAGTAGCATGTTTCGAGATTTTCAAAAATTGATAAGAACTAATTTATACAATTAACGGAATGATTATTTTTATAATTTGCATTGAGCTGAGAAACTCTACATTTAAAAAACAAAGAATTATAAAAAATTATATAAATTCTTTCCAATGCATTTGTTAGGAAAATTTCTTTTTAAAAATATTTATAAAAAAATGAAATTGTTGAATTCATGTGCTGATTTTTAGGCAAGGGAGGAGACCAAGGGGGTAAAATTTAACACGTTTTTCATTTTAAATTTTTGTGTAGTGTAGCTTAATTCCTTTTTGTGCTATAAAAACGTTCCCTGTCGGCAAAAGGTTAATTTCAATAATGTTCAAGTGCAAGAAGAACATTTTATTGATCTAATATAATAAAAGAATGTGAAAAAATTGAATTGTCTTCGTAAAATAATATGAGTTTAATTATTAATATTTTTCTTGCAAACAGTTCCTATATAAACTGGATAATTGAAATTACGATCAGCAAGTGACCATTTAGCATATCCACAACTTATCGGGTTAAGTGAAGTTTGTAAAAATGCTGCATAGTTGCTAGGTGTTCCGGGATTACCACACCAGTTTAAAAAGTTAAGGGGAGAGCCATCTAACCAATTCCATGACTTTCCATCGCTCACTAATCCAAGGATCAACCAATATGTGCCATCATAAACTGTATAATTTGTTGTGACTGCGGATAAACCTATATTTAGGGATGTTTAATCCGGAAGAAAAAACAGGCCAAAATTTTTCAATAAAAGTGCGTGCCCGACCACTTTCGGAGTTTCAATGTAATTATCAAGTTTAAGGGTAGTACTTTTAATATCCGTAACTTTTAAACGGTTTACGATTGATTTTTTTTTACATTTTTCTAACAAAAAAATTCAAAATTTTTGGTTACGTAATATCTGGACAGTTCCACAAGCTCATTTGCTTCTTATAATCTGTTACTTAACGTATTTTAATTCCTTACCTTTCATAGGGATCTTACGTATTATAGCTGATCTTCAGGAAAATCTCTCTGATTAGTGAAGCAAGTCGCAAAAATAGAAAATATCCGGATTTAAAAGCTCTTTCCTGTGCTCCAAGAAATCTAGCATTTCAATAATATTATCTTTCATTATCTAACTTGGTTGTTACGTCCTAGTTTGTGGCATGACATGTTTTCTGGTGGTTTTAATGTAGATGGCATTACAAGAGTTTGATATAATACAGATTTTTATTTTAATTATTGGTTTTATGTCAGTTGTCGTGACAATGACAACAATGTATATGTTGATGCAGAAATTTAAAGCTAGAAATATGAGTTTTATTAATTGTATAGATATTGAAACTGGGTAAGATTTTAATAGCAAGTTTATCCTGAACTTGATTGTGATCTTCAGGGCAAATTTCTCTGATGGCCTTCGATATTAAAACATAATAGGGGTTCCTTTGATTTTTATGGCCTCGGCAGATTAGATGGGGATAATGACGTAGGTGGGGGTCCAGTATGGGGGGAGCACCACCAGGTATGGCATACCTGTACAGTAGGGGTGGGACCGAACCCTTGGAGGATGGATGGATGATTTTTGTGATGTTTTTCGTCAACTTGGATGGATGAATGAAATTTTTTTCAAAATTTTTATCAAAATTACCTTGGTCCCCTTATGATTTTTTTCGCAAAATTTTAAAAATTCCCAAAGGAAATGTAATGGGGTAGGACGGTCCTAGGATTTCTCATGTAAATCTTCAAATGGTGAAAAAAAATAGTGAAAAATTGTTCAAAATAGTAAAAAATATAGTGACCAAAAAATTTCCCCATTTTTTCTCCAAAACTGTCCAAAATTTCCCATTTTTTCATCAAAAATGTCCAAAATTTTCCTTTTTTCCACCAAAAATGACCAAATTTTCCCATTTCTCAATAAAAATGGCCAAACTTTTCCTTTTTTTCACCAAAAATGACCAAAATTTCTCATTTTTATAAATTTTGTTAAAAATAGTGATTTTTTTCAAAATAGTGAAACAGTGTCCAAAATAGTGAAAATTTTCACTAATTAGTGAAATTGTGGAATCCCTAGACGGTCCCCCTTGAGCATGTATGAGGTATGGGATACTTTATGCCCAAATGAAACAATTGATATTTTATATAGGAAAAAATAGTAATTTTTTATTAAAAATGGTGAAATTTTTGATAAAAAAATGACATTTCATTCAAAAATCTTTCAAAATTTTCAAAATATAGAGGGGGCCCTTAGATTTTTTGGCCTTCGGCCGGAATGGGGGACACCGGTTCCCGGTGACCCCTCCCCCTAGCTACGTCCTATGGGAAGGACTTGTATGCCATGATGTTTATCTTCTTTAAATTCTAGAAGCAATTCCTCTATGAATACCAGTAAAATAGCCATCCAAAAAGCTAGATTAAGCTTATTTAACTTATCCAATCATCATGCTCCAGAAGAGGAATCAAAAAAGCAAAAGCCAAAACCAAATATTGTGAGATCATTCAGTGGACAAGTATGCTCCTTTTTTAAATTTATTCATAAAAATCTATCTTAGCTTTCCACTACAAATAAAGTAGTCCCATCTGAACGTAAACTTGAAAGAGTCAGTTCTCAAATAATAATGTTTGGTGGTCAGCCTTATGTACCCTTATATGAGCAAAAGAAAGAACATCATCATCAAAGAAGAAATAGTGAAAAACCACAATTTGTTGTAGGGGGCCGGCCAAGTGTTACGTAATCCAAATTTTACGTTTTTTGACCCTTTCTTCCTGTAATTCGGAGTTTTTTTAAATCTATTATCCCCTCCCCCATAATCTTCTTATATAAAATATAATATTTGTCTGTACGGAATTCTTTTGAAGATGCGATCCAAACCCTTCATTGACAAGTGGGTACTTGATAAGTGACGCATAATTAGTGACAAGTGACAAGTTCACTAAAAAACTGACAAGTTTGTTACTTATCATTTGTCAAAAAAAGTGATTAAGCTCTTTAGCTTAATCACTTTTTGTGACAAGTGACAAACTTGTCAGTTTTTTAGTGAACTTGTCACTTATCAAGTGCCCACTTGTCAATTTTTTCATTCATTTTTGTTCACTTGTCACTAATCACTTGACACTAATCAAGTACAACAATCGACCCCTGGTTCTTTAAACATTTTTAAAGTTTAAGGAAAAGCATACAAAAGAATATACTACGTCATCGTTATCAGGGCAAAATTCTAAAACGTTTGACACCACTTTTGTGAAATTTGGTGAAAAAAATTTTTTCGATTTTTTATCCCTTGAGGCTATATGAAGTTAGGCAAAAGTTTTCGGACTCGATCGGGACTCAAACCCGGACCTCCTGGCTACCGTCCAAGTACACTACCATTGTACCACCGAGGCCTACAACTGAATCACGTTAATTGGTAAATACTTGGTGGTGTATGTTCACAGTATGAGTAGTGGAAAATACACCGTCAAGTATTTACCAATTAACGGGTATCCGTTGTAGGTCTCGGTATCACAATGGTAGTGCACTTGGACGGTAACATACAAAACAAGGGGGGGGACAATCTATCTCGAGGCTATATGGTATCGACCAAAAAAAGGTTGACACCCATTTACATTATTTAAAAAAACGTTATATAGCTTTTATGTTTTCGGTTACATCCCAAGGCTCGGCTATATAGCCTTGAGGCTTGGAATCAAAGTCTCAACTCAGCCGGCTTCGCCACTCCGAGGAGAGAAAATCCCCCCCCCCCGTTGATAATGTACGGACGAACTTTTGCCCAACTTCATATTACCTGTATTTCCATGCTCTCGGCGTGGTAATAATCTGAGCTTCAAAAATTCAAAAAAAAATTTCAAGAGGACTATATAAGCGATTGAAGACGCTCAGAAGCACTCGAAAGTGCTTGGAAGACTCGGGAACGCTCTAAAGACTCGGATGCGCTCAGAAACACTCTGAAGCTAGGCCGAAAGCCGAGCCTGAGCACCAAAGGTGCTCGGTCTCCAGATTCTATTATTTTTATTAAAAAATTTAAAATATCAAGATGCCCAAAAATAGGATTTTTTCAATTTCTTAAATTTTATCATCTTTACCATAATAACCATATAGGGATTTTATATGCAGAAATCGATTGAGACATTGCCTAACCTTGAAAACCCTTCCCAAAATCTGAGGTTGGCATTTCCCGTATTCATAGGTTACCAGGGGGGTACAGTACATCCCTCACCAATTATCCTTGGTCCTTCCGCCTTTATAGTCATTCATTCATCCATCGTGAGGGTCCCCCCCCCCCCCTGAAAGGCCATTCATCCATCCATCCTGAGGGTCCGGTGTATCCCCCCTACTGGTAAACTATGCCCGTATCTTCATTGGTTATTATAATAATCCCAGTTATTATGATTTTTTGTAAATAGTTGTTAATTAGTGCAAGTATTTTGTGTCTTACAAAAGTTAAATGTGAATAAACGTATAATATAACCCATTTTTATCTTTTATAAGCCTTAAAGGCATCTTAAACAACGTATAACAATAGAAAAATATCATTGCTTGTACAAATGGCACTCCCAATCAATAACTGTTTATACATATATCAGAGCCTTGTTCAATTTCTCTTCGTCGTTCAATTTCCCTCTCCTATAATCAGATAGCGCAGCCTAATAATCGAACAGTCAAAAACGATTAGAATCCGGCCTCGCCGTTTTAAGAGCATTATTATCTTTCTCTGACTTCTCTTCTCACAGAAACTATCCTTTCTCTTATCTGACACTCATTATCTCTCTGCGTATCTATATGATGTTTTCGGTTGAGACGATAGTGGTGCTGCAAAATTCATGCGTGTGTGCAGAGGAATAGTCTGTTATCGCGTCAGTAAATCAAGATAAGAGAACGACGTTTATAGTTTATTTAGTGTATAAGGAAAAATTAGTTTCTAGAAAGAAAATTTTTATTTATTTATTTATTCTTAAATCGGCTTCTTTGACGTAATTAGGGGAAGCTTTGGGAGGCACTAAGGGGCGGAGAATTGTTTAATTTATAACGGCCCCCTTAATATTTTTCAAAAATTTCATGAAAAAAAATAACCTTCGGCCGGCGCCGCGCCCTTACTCCCCCGCAAGAACTTAATTTCCCGCGAGTCCTTAACGCGTAGCGAGATCTTCACTCATCTCCTTCTAGTGGCTGCACAGGGCCGAAACAAGGCACTAAAAATAGTCGCAGGCTCGCAAAACAGCTGACTCTATAACAACTATTTATAATTTATGTAAAAGAAGTGTAGAGGAAGTAGCCACGCGCCTGAAAATACAAATAGAAAATTTTGAAATCATTTTTAGTCGGTGTGACAAAATACTATATTGCGATCTTTTGTCATACCTATAATTTACAATAAAACGGTCTTTTATCATACCAAAACAGTGTGATAAAAGACCGAAAGTGTGACAAAAGATGGTGTGACAAGTGGTGGAGTGACAAGTGGTGGAGTGAAAATCGATGTCCCCCCCCGTAGCGTAGCTACCAGTGATGAAAGAGACCTCACCAAAATTGTCGGAGCTCGTCTACATGGGGGGGGGGGGGGGACCACGCACGTGATTTTTTTTCAAAAAAGTTTTTTTTCCGATTTTCTTCTAAAAATCGACTTTTTGGGGTAATTTCTAGGCGAAAAATCGATTGCGCGCATTTTTGGAGCATGAAAAATTAATTTTGACCCTGAAAATCAGGGTAGAACTGCGTTTCAACGCAAAAAGTTTTTTTCGATTTTCTTCTAAAAACTGACTTTTTAGGATAATTTCTAGGCGAAAAATTGATTGCGCGCATTCCCCGAAGCGTGAAAATGTGTCCTTGACCCTGATTCAGGGAAATAGATGTGTGTATTGAAGCGAAAATATGAAAATTTTGGATTTTTCTTCTAAAATCATCGTTTTAAAGGTTATTTTATGTGAGAAATCGATTCAGCGCATCCCCGAAGCGTTGCGGTAGAAACATAATTTTTCAAGGACAATGGTCAAGAATGATTTTGATGCTTTGGGGATGCGCTGAATCGATTTCTCGCATAAAATAACCTTTAAAACGATGATTTTAGAAGAAAAATCCAAATTTTTCATATTTTCGCTTCAATACACACATCTATTTCCCTGAATCAGGGTCAAGGACACATTTTCACGCTTCGGGAATGCGCGCAATCGATTTTTCGCCTAAAAATTATCCTAAAAAGTCAGTCTTTAGAAGAAAATCGAAAAAAACTTTTCGCGTTGAAACGCAGTTCTACCCTGATTTTCAGGGTCAAAATTAATTTTTCATGCTCCGAAAATGCGCGTAATTGATTTTTCGCCAAGAAATTACCCTAAAAAGTCGATTTTTAAAAGAAAATCGGAAAAAAAATTTTTTGAAAAAAATCACGTGGCCCCCCCCATATAGACGAGCTCCAATTCTTCAAATTTTGTGCTCTTTCACATGGCATCAATCCCTAAAAGTAGACTGGTCCTTTAATACGTCTGATCGAGATAGTTCATCTTATGTCAAATTAAAAAATTTTTGAAGTGCAACAAATATCTCTAAATTTTTAGTCAAAATGGAACAAGAACATCCTGACAAATTCGAAGTATCGGAACCAAATCAAGTTTTAATTACACAACAGGAGCTAATCCAATCGATTACTGATACAAATTGGGTAATCAGAGATAAGAACTTGGACTAGAGCGTCGAGAATCTCGTAATTTGAAACGATACTCGAACATCTTGACTTTTTAATTTTTTCTAAAAATGCAGTTGAGCTGCTCTTTTTTCTGAGTCACCCGTTTCGAGTTGCGTAGTTGAGGTGCTCTAGAACAAAAAATATATTTAAAAATGTTATATTTTTGACTTTTAGAAAATGGATATTAATCCAATAAAAGAAAAACCAACTCAACTTTGTAGCCAATGTGGTACTAATAAAACTTCTTTTTGGCGCAGAAATAAAGAAGGACAATTTGAATGCAAGTATGATATTTTTGATTTATCACCAATACTTGACACCTCTTCCCAAAAAACTTATAACCCCTCCTCCACCCTTTCTAGTTCTAGCACAATTCTAATTATTTTCACAAATCGTCTCAATTTTTTTAAATATATTCTGTTCCTTAATTTTATTGACTATTTGTCTATCAATTCTCAATGCATTTGACAAGTTGACAGCTTCTTGTCAAATGTTGAGGACATGTGTGCAAAAGATAGACTGCGCGCAAAATAATTGAACTAAAGCTTTAGTTTCAATATTTGTAGCTATCCAATTGACTATTTTCTAATTATTGTCAAAATTTAGCTATAGGGCATTTCCGGCCATGAGAAAAAAGTTCATCATGGTACAGGAGAAAATATCACAAAATTCATTTTGAACGGAGATGGTTCGATTCTCGATCCCCTTCACAATTAAGATGAATTTTGTTACATTTTCCCTCGAAAATGGGTGATGATTTTTTCTCTTGGTGGGTCAAGAAGGTTTTTGGGCCGGCTTAGGGGAACATTTTTTTGATGTTGAATTACTGCTTTCTAAGCAAAAACAGCGCCTCACAAGGGACATGCACGAAGTGGCGCTTAAATTTTTCCAAAAGTCCTATATATTCTAAGCATATCTGATAACCCGTTAGAAATAACAAAATTAGCTGCTATAATTTTATCTTGAGGAGATAAAAAATATACACTACTATATAAGTAAAAAATGATCACTTCAATCAAAAAGCAGGGTTGCTCAGTGAGTTGGTTGTAGGCCAATGACCTTACGGTCCAGGGTTTGCCTCTTCCTTCCGTTCAAAAGTTTTCGCTTTTGCTTAAAAATCTTTTATCTCCTCAGAATTAGAGTTATAGCAGTTAATTTTGTTATTTCTAAAGGGTTATTAGGTATGCTTTTTTAGAATATATTGTACTTTTTGAAAAATTCAAACGTCACTTCGTACATGTCCCTTGTCAGGCAAAAAAAATTTTTGAAAATCTTGTTTTAAGCTGAACAAACTCAGAAAATTTCGATTTTTGATGCAAACTTGGCAAATTTGTTGAAAAAATAGGGAATTTTGATGGAAAAGTTGGTCAATTTTTGGTAAAAAATCATAATGGAAGATCACTAGGATTTTAAAAAATTTCATAAATTTTTGGCAAAAACAATGGGAACAAAGATTTTTTCAACTTTTTACCGGCTTAGGGGAAACAATCTAATGCCCTCCCTTCCCCCATAATTACGCCCTTATGATGAGTAATGCCCTATACTTAATAATTTCCTTCTTGTGATCTTTATCTTTTTTCTCAGTCGGAATTTTTTTAAAGATTTTATCAAACTAAAAATATGATAATATCTTTGTCATTGGCATGTTTTGTCACGTTTCAAAAATTTTGAATCATTTTGAATTTTTTATTTTTAGTGCTTGTAATTTGTACTACCGCAAAAATAATCGCTATCGTCCAGCATGCCTTTTACGTAGAGGTATCATGAAAAGGAACCGAAAAGTTCGGATTAATAGTAAAAGAAATCATAACAGTAATTCGAATGGTGAATGGAGCCCTAGTAAAATTTCCAAGCCAATTATGGAGCCGATGAAAAATGGACAAAGCTCTAATGAAAATTCCCCGATTAAAATGCTATTGAACAATACGGCGCAACCATTGTCAGAAATTTCACAAATGGAAGTTGAGAATGTAAGCAAAACTATGCATATATTGAATATTTATTTGCTGAAAGTGCGAATAAATGTCCAAACTATGTATCTGTTTCCACAAAATTTCACTGGTTGTCTAACAAGGATTGCTCACTAGGTGCAATACCCCTATGGCCAAATACAGCATGAAAAACTAGAAATTTTAAAAAGAAATTTGGAGGCCGATGGGAAGAAAAATTGTTTTCTACGGGCCTCACAAGGTTTTTACCCGTATTTTTTCTTTTTAAGGCCATATCTCGGTCACTTTAAATCCGTTTGGGCTGAATTTTTTTCGATTAAATCTTGAGATCACGGCGAACAACTTTGTAGAGCATCACTTTTTATGAAAACCTTTGCGTACTGAAGAAAATCGATAAAAAAACAGAACAAGTTTTGAATTTTGTAATGTTTGATGAATCGTTTCAATAAACAAATTTTATTAAATCAGGGAAATTTCTACTATAAAATAAAAGCTCAATTAATGAAGCAATAAATTTTATAAGGGTTTTCTTCAACAAAGAAATTTCTCCATAAAAAATGATGTTCTACAAAGTTGTTCGCCGTGATTTCAAATATTGAGCTAAAAAAAATTTCAACCCAAACGGATTTAAAATGACCGAAATATGGCCTTAAAAAGAAAAAAATAAGGGTTAAAACCTTGTGAGGCCCGTAGAAAAACATTTTTCTTCTCATCGGCCTTCAATTTTCTTTTTAAAATTTCTTATTTTCCATGTAGTTTCACGCTGTATTCGTGATTTGGCTATAAGGGTGTTGCATCTAGTGAGCAATCCTTGTAAGCCACTGCTTGCTAGTAAAATAATTTTAGGGTATTAATCACACAACCGCTGCCACTGCAACAATTACTGCAACATATCCTATCACATCAATAAAGTTAGAAGCTCCGGAAAACATAAGCGAATTTTCTACTCCGACTCCAATCGCAACACCAATAATTATCTCCAACCCAACCATCGATTCCGTCAGGCCATCTAGTCAACAATCTGCAAACAACAAAAGCAATCGGTATTATAATTCTAAATTGTTGAGATCCTTAGGATTTTAGATCAACACCATTTTCTGAAGCCTCACCTTCTTCAACTGCTAATGACACTTTTAATCACCATTATGCCAGAAAATGGGGTGTTGATATGAAGGATAAAATTCTCAAAGGACTCGAAAATGGAATATTTAATCGCATGCCTTACACAATTGGAACAGATTTAGATACCTTTAGTAAAGTTTTTAATGTGACAACTGGAGAGGCCGTTGCAATACAATGCAATTTGTGTATGATAATATTATCACCAAATGCGTTGGGGCAATTAAGGTAATGTTTAAAATACTTTAAAATTTTTAAAATGTGTAAATATATATTTGGTCCGCCGTGGATATATCGCATCGCACAAAATTTTTGGCAAAAATATTGCATCGCAAATATTTGTTTTGTATAAAAATATTTGAAATTTTCCATTTTTCATCAAAATTTTTAAAGTTGACCGCATGAAAAAAAGTCCAATTGCAAAGCTATGAGAAAAAGATTGACACAAAAGTCATCAAAACTTGATATAGGGGGTGGGAAGGTAAATTTTAATCTACTAAAAGGATATAAAGGATTCCTCTATTTTGGCTCTCAGTAGCTAACCTTGAATAAATAACTTTGTATATCACCCAGTGGTGTAGCTAGGATTCAGGTATGGGGGCATCAAGGTCAAAAACCTCATTTTT
>OZJO01001674.1:0-56940 GCA_900406225.1 Acrobeloides nanus
GTGTGTATCTTCATATTTTTTAGGAAACCGAAGAAGAATTCTACCGACTAAAAGGAATGTTAAACGGCAACATAAAAATATTGGGCAATCCATTAGCCCAGTTTATGATGCTAACGTCACCAAAGCTTCTAAAAAATTTCCCATATTTTGACAAAATCTTTCATGCTGCTATGAAAAATTCGGACAATGTCAAAGAGTTTCTGGAGCACCAGATTGCTGAGCATATGAAAAGATTCAGTGTTGAAGGCGAGCCAGAAGAAGCCACCAATTATGTACAAGCATTTTTGATGGAGATGAACAAGAGGGAGAAAAATGGGGATGTTGGGGATTTTACGTAAGTTTCTTCATCTCCCATCATTTCTACAAACTACAGCTCACTACAGTGCCAAAACCGTGGAGGAAGCAAGGGGTATAGACCCCCATCTTTCCTATAATTTTCAAAATGTCAAAAAATCATAAGGGTCCCCAGTCCCGAGTCAGGGGGTATTGTGATTTTATCCAGTTTAAATCATACGTTTAGGATAGAACAATTACGTAACATGTGCAACGATCTTTGGGGTGCTGGCCAAGAAACTACCACAACTACAACAAATTTCGGCATTCTTTATATTATGACTCATCCTGTAGTACAACAGAAAATGCAAGCTGAAATTGATCGAGTTGTAGGAAGTGAAAGAAAAGTGTCCTTGAATGATCGACCAAACTTGCCATACACTAATGCTGTTTGTAATGTAAGTATATGCACAGAATCTAACCCTTCCCCTTGCCAATTTGTTAAATTTCGTGAGCGATCTTGTTGTGATCCCAGATCGATCATATCTTTGAAATTGAAATGTTCCTATTAGATTTTCCCGATAAATACTGCAGAGCAAAATCTTTTGGAAACCGAACCCTTGATAGTACTGGTGATGTCATACTCCTTGGTAGAGCACCGAACCACTACACCATGGTGGTCACTAACTGACTCGTATTGAACTTCGACATTGTAGTATTGCTAACCGCAACAGGACTTTGGGCTCGTGTTGTAGTTGGTACTGCTTCAAGATCAAAATTAGCGATAGGTCATTCAATGACCAACATGAAGTAGTGGTCCGGTGCGCAGCCAAGGAGCCCGACATCACCGGTGTAGCATACTTGGGGGGGGATGTTAATTGTGGTTGTATTAGAAAAGTAAAGCATTTATTGTGTGTAACTTAAATATACAAACATAATGGGTGCATAGCCTGGGGATAACCCCCGGCTGTGGAGCGACCGCACCGTGGCCTGCACGAGCTCTCTACTAACTCTTGGTTGGTATTGAGACCGAGCCGGTCTCCGTGTGGGCGTGTGCGTAATATGTATGTGTGTTGTATAATTGAGACCGGACTCCGAATGTAACGCCCAGTGAATTTATGGACGCCACACCGGTACTTGTAATGGGCTCGGCTCCCTCTTGTGTTCAAAAGATTTTGCATGAACCCATGATCAGCTGTGGATGCCAATAGGCCTCTACCCCCTTGATTATAGATTAGAATGGAATCAAGCTGTCTGATAAGTGCTGAAGTTTAAAAAATCTATAATTTAGGAAACACAACGCTTATGCAACTTGCTCCCCCAAAACCTCCTCCATCGAACAACCAAAGATGTTTTCATCAATGGCTATAAAATCAAGAAAGGTACAACTATTGTTCCACAAATTTCTTGTGTGCTTTTTGATCAAAAGGTAATAAGTAGAGGGGGAGCAAACACAACAAACATAAACAATTTTAGACTTTCCCCAATCCAGAAACATTTGAGCCAGAACGCTTTCTGGATGATAACGGAAAACTTAGACGAATAGATGAGTTTGTTCCATTTTCGGTTGGCAAACGACAATGCTTGGGAGAAAGTTTAGCCAAAAACGAGCTGTTCCTCTTCCTTTCGAATCTGTACCATGAATTCAAGGTATTGATTTTGTATTCAAAAGGTTGTAAAAAAAGAGTCCCAGATGGAAAAATAAGGAGTGGAATTGCCTAGTTCGTTCCGGCCACGTGCTTTTGTTTTACACAAGAAAAAAATCTGAGAGAGGGGGACTTACTTAGTTCGGTCCAGCCCGGGGCTGCACCTGGTCGCTGTTTTCCAAGGAAAAAAATTCTGGGGGTATGCCGGCCCTTGCCGAGTTCGACCCGGCTCGAGATTTCCCATGGCCGCTGTTTTCCATGGGAAAAAACTGGGTGGAGGATTATGTCCAGTGCCATAGGTAGGGGGAATGGACAATGTAATGTTTTTTTAAAAATTTTATTTAAAAATATAAGGGGGACCCTTGCGATAAAGAATAAAAATTTTCCGGTTACAGGGAAACATGTCCTTCTTGTCCCCCTTGCCTACGGCACTGTACTTAGGCTAGGCTTATGCTTAGGTTTAATCTTAAGCTTAGGCTTAGGCTTAGGTTTAGGCTTAGGTTTAGGCTTAATCCTAGACTTAGGTTTAGACTTGGCTTAGGCTTATGCTTAGAATAATCTTTGGTTTAGGCTTTGGGTGTGTGACATATCCCCCTTGGCTACGGCACTGGATCTGTCCTTACTTAGTTCGGTCCGAAATGTCTCTGGCCTCTGTTTTCCACCCATAGTGTTATCAGAATTTTAGATCCGTCCAAGTGATCCAAATCAAACCCTAGAAACAATCAATGGCTTTGCCGCACAACCGCCCCCATATAAGTGCAATGTTGAGCGTCGAATCCCCATTATCCATTAAAAATTTTTCATTTAAATTTAGTTTTTTGTTGCTATCTTTCATATTTTTGTAATTTTTAATAAAAAATATTAATTTGAACTCGTCTAATTACCCTCTCAACACTCGATTAAGAAAATTGATGTCCAACTCAAGAATTGTTGATTCATCTTGTTAATGGGATTTTTTTTCAAAATTTTCAAACAGGTTCGACAAGTTATTAGTCAGAGTACTTTTGTATTATTTTATCTCTTACTTAAAATTTCTAATTTGTTGGCATGATGTCATTTGAAATCTTCTTTATTCTATCTCTATTTTCTTTGGATGTTATCCAGGCTCATACGGACAACATCCAACATATGCCAAATTCAACTAGTTACAATAATTCTCAATATATCCAGCTCCAACAGAAACCTGGTTCATATTGAGAATGTTGTGGAAAAATGGCTTAACCGACTCTGGCAAAANTCCGAAACGTTGTTCAATAAAGAATATTATTCGTGCCACCGCATTACACAAAGGCTACACCCAAAATCGCTCAAATTATGCCAAATTCAACTAGTTACAATCATTCTCAATATATCCAGCTCCAACAGAAACCTGGTTCATATTGAGAATGTTGTGGAAAAATGGCTTAACCGACTCTGGCAAAATGAGCGATTACAAGTTTCCAACGGCGAAGTTTCCGCAGCGGTTGTTGGTGATGATGGAGCAAAATGGACCAAAATTGGACTCTTCTTCCTCAATATCGAATCGGCCAACGACCCTAGAAACCTGGCAACGCTTAGCGTCTATAACGGAAAGGACAGCGCTGAAAATTTGCGCGCGTATTGCCAGTAAAATTTTGAACAAATTTCGAAAATATGAAATTCGGATTCCCCACATATTTTTACCCGATTACACGTCAAAATGTCGACAATTCAGAATGTCGACCCGTCAAAATGTCGACTTGTCAAAATGTCGACCGTCAAAATAGCGAAAGTCAAAATGTCGACTTGTAAAATTGTCGTTTTTTTTAACGTTTTTTGCCTAAGGCCTAAAGCTTAAGCCTAAAGCATAAGCCTAAAGCATAAGCCTAAAGCATAAGCCTAAAGCATAAGCCTAAAGCATAAGCCTAAGCCTAAGCCTAAGCCTAAAGCCTAAGCCTAAAGTCCCCTTGCTGAAAAAAATATTTGCGCTTGAAACATTTTGCGGATACTTTGATCCTTTAATTTTTTAAATCGGAATAAATTGTTGATAAGTAAAAAATTCGACATAGTAACAGTCGACATTTTGACGGGTCGACATTTTGGCCTAGTCGACATTTTGAATTGTCGACATTTTGACGTGACACGTTTTACCCAGAAAAATTTTTTTGGTAATTTCCAGAAAAAAATTTTTGAAAATTTTTTCACTTGGGTAGCCCCCTATTGTGTAGTAACTCCAAAAATTGATTTGTTCTTAGCAAAAAAATGAAACCATCCATCACTTCTTTTATTTCAAAAATGTCATGAACAATAATAATAAATCGGAAGTTTATGTAAATATACCAACAAGTGAGGGTGGAAAAAGTGAAGTCTGAGCTTTGATACTTCCGGATTTTTTATGCCCATAAGAAATAAAAACGTAATTCATATTTTGATGTTTTTTTTCTTAAATCTTGATAATCAACCTGTCACATGCTATAAAATTGTTACACTCTATGATCATCAAAATTTCTATGTTGATCGAAAGCCTGCCTAACGAATCACATAAATGAATGAATGGGGCATTTTGAAGAGCGATGAAAGGGAGTATATTGGAAGTTTATTTTCATTTTCACGTTGACCTTTTATTCTTTTTATATTTTCATGTGTCGATTTGTTTATATTGACCTTATCGACACAAGATTTTAATCAAGGATTCACTCCTGAAAAGTATATAGGTGTTATTCACAATAAGGCAACACACAACAATTTACCATGTTTCTCTTCTTATTTTTGATCTCTATAGTGACTTTAGCCATCTACCATTTTTATTGGAAAAGNAGTATATAGGTGTTATTCACAATAAGGCAACACACAACAATTTACCATGTTTCTCTTCTTATTTTTGATCTCTATAGTGACTTTAGCCATCTACCATTTTTATTGGAAAAGGCGAAATTTGCCACCAGGTAAGAGACTGTCCAGATACAACAATTTCGAGTTTATCCCCCCCCCCCTCCCAGTGGCGTAGGCAGAATGGTTGGCTAGGGGGCACTTATCCAAAAAAGATTTTTTTCTCAAAAAACATAAGGGGAGACCCTTGTGTGTAGGAATTTTTTCAAATTTTGTCCCACCTTTCGATTTTTTGACCAAAATTCGATTATCCTTATGTGTAGAGATTTTTTAAATTTTGGCCCACTAAGGGGCACCTGTAACCCCTTTGCCTACGCCACTGCCCCTTCATTGTAATCAACCGTAATCATAACGTTGCTCCTCCTCCCCCTACTCAGTTACATAATATCTGGACAGCCACTAATTATGCTAATTTCTTCCTGTATACTAATTTTCAGGGCCTACCCCAATACCAATTCTTGGAAATGCTCTTGCACTTGGCAATAAAAAGCCTCCCTATGATGTTTTTAAAAAGTGGCAGAATAAATACGGATCCATATACACATATTGGCTTGGAGGCACTCCAATTGTAGCCGTCAATGAGTTCAATCTTATCCGAGAAACTTTTATCAAAGATGGGGAGACTTATACTGGCAGGAATGTGTTTGAGGAAATGTTGAAATTAATGAGAGGTATTATCAACCTCAAAAAACCTTCGCGAAAATGCTTCCTTGATCCCGATTCAGAGAAAAGAATGGTTTATTGAAACTAAAAATTACTAAAATTCGAATTTTTTACTAGGAAATCGGCTTCCTATGGGCACTAGGACCCTCGTTACGGTTACGGGCTCTCGTTACGAGCGCTCGTTACCGAGCACACTCATCACGACCTCTCGTTACGGGCCTCTCGTTACAGAAACGCTAAAAATTCAATTTTTTCATACACAAAAATTGAAAAAAGTTGTTTATGAATTCCCCCTCCCCCATTTTTGAAATCCTGGCACGCCCCTGACAGGTTGTAACAAGCGATTTCTGTAACAAGAGGCCCGTGACGAGAGGCCGTAACGAACAGTCGTGAATTCGCGTCGTAACGAGGGTCCTAGTGCCTTCCTATGGGGTTTCTAAGCTGTTTGCGCGCTGATGCATAAAAATTTGCATGACCCTGATTCAGGAAATACGAATTTTTGAGCATGGAGATACTCTTCGTAGGGCTAACTTTCAGTGGTCAAAAAACAACCCAATATCTAACTATTTTTTCCTAGATGGTAGAATAGCTGGTGTCGTGGCAACCGATGGCGATCTTTGGCGTGATCAACGTCGTTTCACTTTGCACGTCTTGCGAAATTTTGGCATGGGACGAACACTTATTGAAGACATAGTAAGCTGGAAAAATTCTCGATCGCCCATGCTTGATCATTTTGTAGATTATGGTCGAAGTGGACAGACTTCTAACAAAAACTCAAGAAGGTATAGAAGTCGGAGATAAAGCACAACAATTGGCACATGTCGTAGAACTTTGTGTTGGATCTATTATCAATCAAATCCTTTTTGGCTACAGATTTGTTGGGGTAGGTCAAGAGTAAGGCAATAGAAATTCATCGATATCGCAACAGCTCTAGTTAAAAGTCTTTGTGCCCGAGACATGACTCGAACCCACGACCTCTCTATTACGGGCCAGTGCGTTACCACTGAACAACAAGATTGTTTGATCAAAACCTACCAAACCTACTAATGGCTGAGGTGTGTATCTTCACATTTTTTAGGAAACCGAAGAAGAATTCTACCGACTAAAAAGAATGTTAAACGACAACACAAAATTATTGGGCAATCCATTAGTCCAGTTTATGATGCTAACTTCACCAAAGCTTCTAAAAAATTTCCCATATTTTGACAAAATCTTTCATGCTGCTATAAAAAATTCGAACAATGTCACAGAGTTTTTGGATCACCAGATTGCTGAGCATAGGAAAAGATTCAGTGTTGAAGGCGAGCCAGAAGAAGCCACCAATTATGTACAAGCATTTTTGATGGAGATGAATAAGAGGGAGAAAAATGGGGATGTTGGAAATTTTACGTAAGTTTCTTCATCTCCCATCCATCTCTACAAACTACAGCTCACTACAAAACCACAGGGGAGAGAAGGAGTATAAAGGTATTTACCCCCTCCCCCTCTTTACTATAATTTTCAAAAACGTCAAAAAAATCATATGGGTCCTCAGCTCATAGCCAAGGAGTAGTATTGTGATTTTTTCCAAATTAAATCATGCGTTTAGGATAAAGCAATTACTTGACATGTGCAACGACCTTTGGAATGCTGGCCAAGAAACTACCGCAACTACAACAAATTTCGGCATCCTTTATATTATGACCCATCCTGTAACACAACAGAAAATTCAAGCTGAAATTGATCGAGTTGTAGGAAGTGAAAGAAAAGTGTCCTTGAATGATCGACCAAACTTGCCATACACTAATGCTGTTTGTAATGTAAGTATATGCACAGAAACTTTTCCCCTTGCCAATACATTTTGTGAGCGGATTTGTTGCGATTGAAGTGTTCCTATTAGATTTTCCTGCTAAATATTGCAGAGTGAAATCTTTTGGACGCAAGGGGAAACAAACCCTTGCTAGTGCCGATGACGCCGTATCCTTGACAGCGCATCGGACCACTATACCATGTGGTCACTGAATGACTCGTATTGAACTTCGACTTTGTAGTAGTGCCAATCGCAACAGGACTTTGGGCTCGTATTGTAGTTGGTACTACTTCAAGATCGAAATTAGCGACAAGTCATTCAATGACCACCATGAAATAGTGGTCCGGTGCGCTGCCAAGGAGCCCGACATCACCGGCACTTGCAATGGGCTCGGCTCCCTCTTGTGTTTAAAAGATTTTGCATGAACCCATGATCGGTTGTGGATGTCAATAGGCCTACCTCCTTGATTATAGATTAGAATGGAATTAAGAAGCTTGATAAGTGCTGAATCTTAAAAAATCCATAATTTAGGAAACGCAACGCTTATGTAACTTGCTCCCCCAAAACCTCCTCCATCGAACAACCAAAGATATTTTCATCAATGGCTATAAAATCAAGAAAGGTACTTCTATTGTTCCACAAATTTCTTGTGTACTTTTTGATCAAAAGGTAATAAGTAGGGGGGGGGGGGCAAAAATGACACATACTTAAAATTTTTAGACTTTCCCCAATCCAGAGACATTTGAACCAGAACGCTTCCTGGATGAAACCGGAAAACTTAAACGAGTCGATGAGTTTATTCCATTTTCGGTTGGCAAACGGCAATGCTTGGGAGAGAGTTTAGCCAAAAACGAGCTATTCCTTTTCCTTTCGAATATGTACCATGAATTCAAGGTATTGCATTTGTGTTGCAAACGGTTTAAAAACGAGTCCCAGCCTAAAAAGGAAGCTAAATTTTAAAAAATCCATAATTTATGCTTAGATTTAGGCTTGGGCTTAAGCTAGGCTTATGCTGAAGTTTAGGCTTAGACTTAGGCTTAATCTTAGGCGTAGGTTGAGGATTGAGCTCAGGCTAGGCTTAGGCTTATATTTAGGCTTGATCTTAGGCTTAGATTTAGTCTTAGGCTTGAGCTAGGTTTATGCTTAGGTCTATTCTTAGGCTTAATCTTAGGTTTAAGCTTTGGGAGATGACATGTATTCCTTGTCTACGGTATTGGGTCTGCCCTTACCTAGTTCGGTCCGAGATTCCCCTGGCCGCTGTTTTCCACCCATAGTGTTATCAGAATTTTAGATCCGTCCAAGTGATCCAAATCAAACCCTAGAAAAAATCAATGGCCTTGCCGTACAGCCGCCTCCATTTAAGTGTAATGTTGAGCGACGAATCCCCATTATCCATTAAAAATTTTCCAATTAAATTTTTTTTGCTATTTTTCATATTTTTGTCATTTCTGTAATTTTTAATAAAAAATATTAATTTGAACTCATCTAATTACCCTCTCGAAACTCGATCAAGAAAATTGATGTCCAACTCAAGAATTGTTGACTCATCTTGTTAATGGGATTTTTTTTCAAAATTTTCAAACAGGTTCGACAAGTTATTAGTCGCTGTACCTTTTGTATTATTTTATTTCTTACCTAAAATTTATAATTTGTTGGCATGATGTCATTTGAAATCTTCTTTATTCTATCCCTATTTTCTTTGGATGTTATCCAGGCTCATACAGACAACATCCAACATATGCCAAATTCAACTAATTACAATTATTTTCAATATAGCCAGCTCCAACAGAAACCTGGTTCAATACGTCCTGGATCAAACGAAGAAGAGATTATGCATATTCAAGTTCAAATCAGCCCTCTGGGCAACAATGGACCTTTATTTCCACAATTGCCTCGTATTTTTCATCACTCTCATACGAATGCAGGATTTTCGGAAGTGGATATTCAACCCAAAAACGAAAATGATACGAGCACAGAACCGAAAGTGGTGACTAGGAGAATCTATACATCTTTTCCTCAAGGTACCAGAAATCTCGTCATTGAATCGACAAATGAAGAATTTGAAGTGCCTTTACTTGATCCACTATTTCGTATCCTTACCGGCTCTAATTCTACCACAGTTCAATCAAAATTTGGTCAAAATTCTGAGAACCAAGAAACTAAAATGACAGTTCAAGTTCAACACCCCAATAGTACCAATAAAGAAGAACTTGAGGTCCAATTCGAAAATCTTGGGAAAAATCTTGAAAGCACCCTTTTTAATCTAACAAATGGACTTTCGAACATCTTCCATGGGTTGCAATCAGAAGATGAGAGCTCAAACAAAACAGAAATGAGCACGGAACCCAAGGAAGCTATACTTGTTCCCATTCCACCAACAGAAAATGAAGCGATTGATACAAAATTTCAAGATTTGGAGAAGAAACTAGCCCAGATTCTTGGTAAAGTGGAGAAATTGGAAAATGAAAATGGACGGCTGAAAAAAATCGTTTCAAGTTTAATTAACGGCAATTAATTATGCAAATTTCTTTATTTAAAAAAAATCAATAAATTTTTAACTTTTTTATAATTTATATGCAAGGTGTCATGGCTTCTGAAAGTTGTAAAGTGGGTCGGGAACAAAACTTCATGGCCAAATGGTTAGGACTCCACAATTATACTTTAAGGTCAATGTTCGAATCCCGACGATCGGGAGTGCCGTTCGAGAGAATATCTCGGAAGCGAAACCATGCCCTAGCTCGGTCTCTAGTTTCATGATCGAAAATTGCTAAATCCAGGATAACAACCCCCAAAATGCGAAGCATATACTTTTTATAGTAGTTTAAAAAAAATTTGCTCTATGAAGAAGAAACATATCGAAAAATCAATACCTTGGTCGAGAATTCTTGAATCATCTTCGTAATGGCAACCTATTTTTTGACAATTTTCAAACAGGTTTTCTGTTGATAACCTTCAATTTCTTCGGTTTTCGTTCATTTTCAAAGTTCACTGTGATTTTTTATGAAATGAATTTGGTCAACTGTCTATTTTCGTTTGTATTTTCTTGGCATATTATTCTTGCACAAGATCCCGGCGATTACGATGCCATCAATGTCCAATTTCGAATGGACCCTGGAAACATGGGATTTCCTTTATTTCCTACTATGGGTCGGTTCTTTGATCATGCTCATCACTCTGCTGATTTTTCCAAATTAGAAAATGGTTCTGATAATGAAAATTCTACGGATGCCGAGTCTAGAGTTTTTACAGAAAAGCCAGATGGTAAAAGTGTTGTTTATAGAAAAACTTTTCAAGTTCAAACTCCGGGCTTCCATAAAATAGTGGTCGATACAAATAATCAAGATGCGGAATGTTCTTTGCTATGCTCCTTATTTGATGGTATATTTCATCGTCCTAAGATAGGCACCTCTTCTAGCTCGGAAGTCACTTCTTCTAGCTCGGAAAATGAGTCTAATGAAAAAAATTCGACAAGTGACAATGCCAAAGTTACTATACAAGTCCAAAAACCCAAAGGGATGAAAAGTGAAGAACTCGATGCAGAATTTGAACGTGTTGGAAAAACGCTCGAACATGTTCTTCATGGTATGGAAGAAAATTTTAATCGCATGTTTAGTGGATCAAGAACACCCTCAAGAAGGGGAGGATATCAAAAATCGGAAAATGTAAATTCTACTCAAGTTGAAAGTTCGACTCAAGAATCCAAAACTGACCAAGAAGAAACAGAACAAGTACAGACTACAGAGAAGAGTCCTGAGCCCCAAAAAATGGTGCCAAATAACGAAGAGACGGATGCAAAAATCAATGAGATGGAAAAGAAACTTGCACAAGTGTTGGGTATGGTTGAAAAATTGGAGAATGAAAATGGACGGCTTAAAAAGATTGTCACAAGTATGATTAATGGTACATAAATTTTAATTTACATTTTTTGTATTTCTCAATTAACACGACGGTCGAAAATGGAAAAAAAGTGGTGGCAAGGGTCAAAATTTTAAATGTCGCCACTAGACTCAGCTCGCCGAGCGCTTCAAAACGAGTACCATATTATGGGGTCTTGGGAGTTTCTCCATGGCCGAGTGGATAAAGTGAAGGTTTGTAGTTTATAGGTCGAATCCCGGTCCGAAATTAAAGTTGTCCAAGTTTCATGAAAATTTTTGCATATCCATATTTTGGCCTCTAAAACACTTTGCTATCATTTTTACATACTTACTGGAGCTGTATAATAAGATAGGTTTTAACAACGTTAAAATCATTATTACTATACAGCTCCAACAAGTATGTAATGGTCAAAAAATGATAGCAAAATGTTTTAGAGGCTAAAATATGGATACGCAAAAATTTCATGGAATTTGGACAACTTTAATTTCGGACCGGGATTCGAACCCGCGACCTATAAAATGCAAACCTTCGCTACTCGGACATGGGTCAAACCTCAAAACTCATGATATGGTACTCGTTTTGAAGCTCTCGGCGAGCTTAGTTGGTGACATTTTGACCCTTGCCACCACTTTTCCCCCTTTTTCGACCGCCGTATTAAGACGTTAATATTTTTATATTATATATAATAAACTTCATATACATGGATATAAAATTTTGAACTTTTAAGACAAATTTAAAAAATTTACACTCCTTGTCCTGGTTGAAACCCCTGCTTTAAAATGCTGATCACATTCTTAGATGAAGTGTGCCATGATAAGCATTATACCAATGGTTATCAGAAATTCATTTGGTATCTTCATATTTTCCCATGTTCTAAAAATTACATGACAAAAGAAAATTTAATAGTTTTTATAAGAAATGAGTATACCTTTAATCCAATCCGTTGACGGCCATTGGGTTTAATATAGTGTTTTCAATCTTCATATTCATTCGAAGTGGGATTCGAACCGTAGCCTATAAACTGCATTCTGATACTTTAGCCACTTGGCCATAAGCTCGGGATGGAAATCCATCCTATATTATGGTATTCTTCTACTCGTCTCGACAAGCTGAATCGAATGGCATGACTCTTTTTAAAATTTCGAATTTCTTCCAATTTTAACAACAAAAAACCATCGTGTCCGAAAAATTTGGGCGGGGGACTTTTCGGAAGATATTTTTACAAGATAAGCCAAAAAAACCGTACTTTTTGCGTTTTTTGGCGAAAAATTTTCAAATTTTTCTTCAAAAATCGCATAAAGATATCCCTTATAGGTGATTTTTGAAAAAAAAATTTGAAAATTTTCCATTAAAAAAGCAAAAGTACGTTTTTCTTGGCCCACCCTGTACCTTTCCGAAGGTAAAATTTTTTTAATTTATGCTAAATTTTTACCAAAATTGAATTTTTTCAATTTTTAGAAAAAAATTTTTTGAAGAGTGTTACACGTCCTTCTTTCTACAGCCTATGGGCTGATCCTTATCCGATTGATGTCATCTTCTTATTGACAATTTGTCAGTTTATGGCATACCAAATGCGTTTTTCCAACAGTTGGCCCATTTTAAACCAAACAACCTCCCATAAACATGCAAATAATGTCGCGCAAAAAGTATCAAGTTACGAAATAAGAATGTTCTTTTGCCAGTTGAGTGGGAAAGAAGAAATAGTTTTTTTTTGAGTGAGCGTCGTAATTTTTTTTTTGATTTCATTGTTATATGTGATGAAATTTTTCGATTTTGCATTCTATTTCAACATTTTAAGGTCCTGAATATACTTGCTAGATTTTATTTTTTGATAATAATTTCGGAGCTACTACACAATAGGGGGGGAGGGGGCACCCACATGAAAAAATTTTCAAAATTTTTTTCTGGAAATGACTCCTCTAGGGGTAAAAACATGCAGGAAATCCGAATTTGACATTTTAGAAGCGAAAAAACGCTTCCCTAATTCTGGAAAGACCTGTGTATTGAAGCGAAAAGTCGCAAAAATCTCATTTTTTTCGACTTTTCCCTTCAATACATAGGCCTTCCCTGAATCAGGGAAGGATTTTTTCGCTTCTAAAATGCCAAATTCGGATTCCCAGCATGTTTTTACCTCTAGAGGGATCACTTCCAAAAAAATTGAAATTTTTTTCATGTGGGTGGCTCCCCTCACTTTGTGTAGTAACTCCATATTTTCTAGTAATGCAACAACCACTTTTTCAACTTCCCCAATCTAAAAAATTTAAAAGAAATCAAGAAATGCAGCATTCGAATAGGTAAGAATTTTATATTACCCCGAGGGATAAGAACTTGAATTTTCAAAAAAATTTTGGAGCTATACGGCCTGGCCGGGCGCACTTTTTCTAAGTTTTGTTTTTCGAGTATACTTTTTCTAAGTTTTTGTAAGTTGATTTAAATTTTTTTCATGTTAATAAACGGATTTTATTGAAAATCAGGCAAAGTTACATTTAAAAAACTCAGAAAAAGTATACTCGAAAAAAAACTTAGAAAAAGTTTCATAGAAAAAGTATGTTAGAAAAAGTATATTAGAAAAATAAAAACTTAGAAGTATAGATTCCATATTTTTTTATCTCCTCACGATTAGAGTTATAGCAGCTCATTTTTGCTATTTCTAAAGGATTATCAGGTATGCTCTTTCAGAATATATAGGACTGTTTGAAAAACACAAACGTCACTTCGAGCATGTCCCTTGTGAGTCAATCAAATTCCTCGTGTTGCTCATGAAAAAAACGACTATAGTCAAAATTTTCGGTGGTGTTTGTACACGTGTGTTCCGCAGAAAAAACTGAATAGCCTATAAATTGAACAACTCAATATATAGCTTTCAAGTATATTTTAAACTGGTTGATTATTGAGAAGAAAACTTGTGTTTTGTGTTTACTTTCTTCCGAAGAATCGCGTGTATAGCTATAGAACCACGCCTACGCTTTCGAAATCCAGATTTTCAGTTAACGATCAACAAAAAATTTTATTTTTACAATTTCAAAAATTCAATTTTTAATTTTCAAAAGTTCAATTTATAATTTTCAATATTATCTTTGACTATTTTTTTTTGAATTTTTTTAATAAAAAATTTTTAGAACTATGTGCGCAGCGCGCAGTTTCGCTCCAAGAAGTCAATACTTACATGGTGCACCACCACGTCATGCCCAACTACAACACCATTTCCACCCTCATCTTCAACATCCTCGCCCATCCCGATCTAGATCCGTCCAACCAAATGTTGAAAATATAGAAGAAAATAATATGGACACCGACGACCATATAGTCCCTGATGGAACGAAAGATGTTCAAAAAATTTCATATATGTAAGTAATTTTTTCAAGAATATTAAAAAAAACAAATTTTTGGAAAAAATTTCAAACAAACATTGAGTTTTACAGCGAAAATGCTTGAATTTGGCAACGTTGATTTGGGTATCACAACGATTGATAGAATGCCAAAAATTTTCGTGAGATGAACAATTTTTGAAAAGTTTTGGTTATCGAAACGAAATGCCTGTAGTTTTAAACAGGGTGCGAATTTGCGGGGCGTCGTACTTGATTCAGGGAAATTCGTGTTAATGATAAGTTTGCAAGTTCGTTCGAGAACTTTGGCGAAGTTTGGTAGTCGGATTGGCTGCTTGTGAAGCGTGCGGTCGGTTCTGGAGGAATTGTTTGCTGTTTTTGAAGTGGAATGATGGATTTGTATTGGGAAAATCTTGAAAGGTGATTTTTGTCAACTCAAAATTTTTTGACAATTTTCTCAAAAATGTATATGTTGTGTCCGATTTTGAATTTCGTCCGATTCAGAATCAGACGTCCGATCTTGAATTCACAAAGATCGGATGTCCGATTTTGAATCGCCCATCTTCGTTCGGATTTTGGATTCTGAATTCGATTTCTGAATCCGGATTCTGGATTCGGATTCTGGATTCGGATTCTGAACCCGGATTCAGAATCCAAAATCCGAATTCAGAATAAAATCCAAACGAAGATCTCTCAAAATTTATAAAAAAATAAAAAAATCTCTTGAAATTCAGGTGTAAAAATTACAGGATATCCCAAGAAAATGGCATTTTTCGAAAATTTTCAAGTTTTTTAATTCTCATCAAAATAACCCTATAGGGAGTTTTGGAGCTACTATATAATAGGGGGCATCCAAGTGAAAAATTTTTTCTGGGAATGTCAAATTCTGATTCCCGGCACATTTTTACCCCAAAAGGGGTCGTTTTTAGGCAAAAATCGCATTTTTGCGACTTTTCGCTTCAATACACAGGTCTTCCCTGAATCAGGGAAGCGTTTTTTCGCTTCGAAAATTTTAAATTCAGATTCTCCGCATGTTTTTACCCCTAGAGGGATCATTTCCAGAAAAATTTTCACGTGGGCGCTGTCCTCCCTCTATTGTAGCTCCGAGGTTTTTCTATGCGAGAAATCGATTGCGCACATTGTCGGACTTTGACAACGCTTCCCTGACCCTATTAGCAAATTTTCGTTTCAATACACATATCTCTTCTCTGAATCAAGATCAGGGAAGCGTTTTCATGAACAGGGAGTGCGCAATCGACTTCTCGCATAGAAAACCCCCT
Organism: Acrobeloides nanus; assembly: GCA_900406225.1. NCBI lineage: Eukaryota > Metazoa > Nematoda > Chromadorea > Rhabditida > Cephalobidae > Acrobeloides > Acrobeloides nanus. The sequence goes on from OZJO01001674.1 coordinate 15,701, forward strand.
ATAGGATTATTTTGATGAAAATTAAAAAACCTGAAAAATTTTGAAAAAATCGAAAAATTCCATTTCTCTGGGACACCCTGTAGATATTGTATAAGAAGATACATAAATTCAAAAGTTAGATCACGAAAAATTGGACTATTGGCGTTCAAAAGCATCCTCCTACGATCTTTCTAGTGTCTTGTTAGATAAGTTTATGCGCAATAGATCTTTTTCCTATTTGTGTATGACTCATCGCTTGTTTCTCCTCTGCTTGAATGGACCGCTTGTCGTCAGTCCATATAACACATCTGTGCATGATCTTTGTTTTGTAGACTATTAATAATGTGTCAAAATTGGTTATTTCTGAAAACATTGTACATCTATTTTTTGGTTTTTTTGCGCTTTTGTTAGATTATCTTAGATACAGGGTGGCCCAATAAAAAGTGCACTTTTTGAGATTCTATGTTTGCCGAAAAATTGCATTTTTTTGAGTAAAATGTTATCTTTCGATTTTTTCAATACGTACAAAACTATAGGGTGAGCCAAAATAACCGCACTTTTGCGTTTTTTGGTGAAAAATTTTCAAAATTTTTTTTCAAAAATCACCTATAAGGGGTACTTTCATGCAATTTTTGAAAATTTTTTGCCAAAAAAACGCAAAAGTGCGGTTTTTGGCTCACCCTGTAAATTCTCTACTCTTAAAAGAATCAGATCAATAGGCAACATTTGACCCGAGAAAATGCAATTTTTCTGTAAACATGAAATCTCAAAAAGTGCACTTTTTATTGAGCTACCCTGTACTTTGTAATGAGATTCCAATAGTAGAGGGTGAGATGGAGAGACGAAACAAGGGGGACCGCTTTTCTTTGTTCACAAGGGACCGCTTCTCTCTGTTCAAGGGAATCGCTTCTCTCTATTCATGTAAAAATTGAAATTTTACTCCCTTGGGATTTTCCCGATTTGTAAATTTATAAAAATATCCTTTTTTTCAATTTCGAGAGTCGAAACTCGAGTCGAACTTCGCCACAAAAAAACTTTTTTGACTTCTTTTGAATTTTTTGGTGCAATTTTTTTGAATGTTTTGTTCCAAGTTTATGTTTTCTTTGTAGTCTATCATAGAAAATTTTTATACCAATTATCAAAACACAATTTTTGTAGTGTAAAAATAAATTTTTTAGGAGCTTCGTACGAATGTTTATGTCAGGAAAGCTGGTCTTTCCCCACGAAAAACGAGAGATCAGCTTTGGCATTGAAGATTTAAAAGATCTTGGCGAAATTGGCAAAGGTCGTTTTGGAAAAGTTAATAAGACGCTGCATGTGCCAACCGGGAATTTGATGGCAGTGAAAGTATGAATGTTTATATTTATCAACAAAAATTATTATTTTAGCGAGTTCGATTGATAACCAGTCGTTTTGACGACTCTGAAGATACTAGACTCATGAGGCAGCTTAAGAATGAAGTTAATACCATTCAAGATGCTTCTACGTGTGCTGAAGTTGTTGGCTTTTATGGGGTTACTTTTTATGAGGTAATATATTAAATTCAGTGAGGAGCCAAGCTAAAGGCGGGGATGGTGGCCATCCTTTCCGCTTCTCCCTAGACTATTGTGGTACCTCTGTTAGCTCGTTTGATGAGCTAGCTATATAAAAGACACTTTCTTGAGCATTCAAGATCGCCATGTTAGATTTCTATAAATCCCAGCCTCTCTTAGCTAAGAAAATTTTTTTTTACAATTTCACTTTAGGGCGATTGCCTCATCTGCATGGAACTAATGGACTTATCTTTGGACAAACTGTATAAAATTGTACATAATATCGCCAAAGAAAAATTTGACGAAACGGTGCTTGGAATTTGTGGTGTTACTGTATGTGTTTTAGATTATAAAAAGTATTAGTTAATATATTATTTTAGGTGCTAAAAGCTCTAAACAACCTAAAAATGCTCAAAAAGATTATACATCGAGATGTGAAACCGTCAAATATTTTACTCAATAATAGGGGTATGGTCAAACTATGTGATTTTGGAATTTCTGGTTATTTGGAAGACTCTATTGCTAGGACGAAGGATGTCGGCTGTAGACCATATATGGCTGTAAGTATAGACTTTATTTTCATAAACAGTAATGCGATATATAGCCTTCCCCGACCCGTCAAAAATTAGGTTCAAGTAAAAATAAATAAATTGTCCTCTTATGTTTTGGTGGTACTCAAATCAACAAAAGGAATTGTTATAGACCTCACCCACCCCTTTATATGACTTCACCCACACTTATATTTTTTTAGCCTGAACGTTTGACAGCAGCTCAAGATGAATATGACATTAGAACAGATGTATGGAGCCTGGGTATTACTCTCGTAAGCTATTTTTCATCCCATTTTATTCTTAAATTTTGACTTTTTTAAAGATTGAGACAGCTCGCGGAGAATTTCCCTACCCAAATTTCAATGAAAAATGTATTTTTGCTCAAATCCAACAAGTTGTTATGGGAGACCCGCTGTTTATGCGTCCCGAAGATAATTATTCCTACAAAACGGTGCAGTTTGTAAATTTATGGTAAATATTCAGCTCAATAGATTAGTAAAATAATGGACATGTTTAGTCTAACAAAAGAATACTCGGTCAGACCATCCTACGAAGAATTGATGCAAACCGAATTTTACAGGCATTTTTCCAAACTTGAAAATAAGGAAGAGAAGATAAGAGAATATATTGAAAGAATGTCACTTTTTGAAGAAGGCTGGACCGTTTTGGATACTAGCTAATTTTTAAATTTTATCCTTTTGTACATTCCCAGTTTGAGTTATGTTGTCATATCGTATTTATAGAAAGTAGTTTATTGATAATTAGTTATATACAGTCGGCGTTCGATAAACCGACACCCATCTTTTGGCCATAACGCGACGAGGACTAAACCATGTTTGGAAATTTTGGGCCTATATTAAGGCATAAGCTTCTAGCTTTAAAATAAGCCCAAGATCTCCGAAAATGGCTTAGTTCTCGTCGAGTTATGGCTAAAAGATGAGTGTCGGTTTATCGAGCGCCGATTGTAGTCGAATATTTTCATGAGCAACACGAGCAATTTGATTGACCTAGTGTTAGGGTATTGAAACGATTGATCAAACATTAGAAAATTCAAAATTTGCCAATTCGACCCTATCCTGCAGTCAAAATTCCTTCGAATTCGTGTTGCCCATACCCGAAAACCCCCGAGTACAAAAATTCAGCTGATTTGGAAGATTTGTTGAAAAATCGATTTTTTCGCTTGGGGGAAAAATCCTCCAAATCGGCTGATTGTACTCTGAGGGGGGGGGGGGTTTCGAGTATGGGGAACACGAATTTGAAGAAATTTTTGAATTTTGACTCCAGGAAAGGGTCGAATCGGCAAATTTTCTTAAAAACTTTGCATTTTCTGTTTGAAAACTTGTTTCAATATCGCTGGCTCTGAGTCAATTAAATTGCTCGTGTTGCTCATGAAAAAAAATCGGCTATAGATATTTTATATATATCTGAATGTAAATATTGTGAATTAAAATATAGTTTTATATAGACTGGATCGAGGCGAAGCCTCGACCGAGGATCCTCGATCTTCGGTTTTTTGGGCCGACTGAGGAAAATCAAGTATTTCACCTTCGGTCTTGATCCTCAAAAATTTTTTGAAAATTTAGATAAAGACATAAAGGAATAAATCTTCGCTCCTCCCGTACCCTCGGTCTCGGTTTTTTGAAAAATCTGGTCTCTAATATTCTAAGAACCGGGAGGCCGAGCACGACGCGTTCGAATGGGAGGAGAAGAGTGAAGACGAGTGAACGACTCTTCTTCTCTCCTCCGAGCGTTTCTTCCTCTCTCACGCGTAAATTTTATAAATCAAGTTTCAGAATTCTATCACGCAACGGATTTTTGTCAAATTCAGAATTCTGTTACGTAACGGGATAAAAAATCAAAAAAATTTTTTGAGGGGGTACCCCCATAGAAATAGTGTCGATCGTCTTCTATCATCGTCCCCTAAAACTTTAGCGTCCGCAGTTTAAATCATACGTTCACGAGATCATCTGAAAGACAGACAGACATTACTCGTAGAGTAGGATACTTATTTTATACATAACTAAATGCATGTTTTTTATTAAAATAAAAATTTGAAAAACAATTATGGCTTCTAATTTAGCTTCATGCAGAAGCTCGTTTACAAATAGCTAAAATTTTTCCATAGTCGCAGTAAAGTTTGTTATCTCAGTGATCTTGCCAGTCTGTATTATAATGATAATCTTCAGTGACGGCATTGGCATACATTACTGTACATGTTGGCAGGTTTGGCAATGGACGATGGCCTGGTCCCCATCTTGTATAGTCAACAGGACTTCCATCAGTCCATACCCGATTACCTTTTACATAACGAAGGCCTATATTTTTTGTAGATAAGTATGGGGCATAGCCAAACAACATGTTCTCTAAATAATTATTATACTTTTATACTTAAAATTTTAACAAACGCATTAAGAAATTATTTTCCTCGTCACTATGCTGATAGGTTTCTAGTTTTTAGTCCTTATCAATCAAAACTAAATTATGAGAATCTAATCTATCAGGTCTGCAACTTAATCGTTTCCGATGAAATAACTTTTTTTCTACGCATTCAAAAAACAACAGCAAGGGTTCATTTCAATGCAAAATTTTGTGAGGAACAACTTTGTAGAGCATCACATTCTCTGGAAAATTTATTTTGGGGTCAATGAGAGTTCGATCGAAATTTTTTATCGATTATAGAGTTGTAGAAAAAATCGCCGCCAAGTGAACTCGAAATGAGGCTTCGTGGTCAACTTGAGATCTCGGGGTCAATCCAGAAGATGTGTGCGCCTCGGACCGCTGGGCCATCGACAGCGGGCTTTTTCCTTTATGGGCAGAAACGGACTTTAAGCGTGATGAGTTTTCTCTTTTTGCACTGTTTTCGCTTCAATACACACATCTCTTCTCTGAATCAGGGAATCATGTTCAAGTTTCGGAAATTTTCTTCTCTCAATGCCCTATAAACCAAAATCCTTACTATCTTGACACATTCCCAATTCTATGCATCTTTTGAAACGGCAAGCTCTGCATTTATTTCTCAATTCTAAAAACAAATGGTTTTTAACATAATTATTATCTGGGGTGGAGGGTATGGTCAGGGCCATAATTAGTATTAAATTTTAGGGAGTGCACCTCTTCACCGTAAAAAAACCTATGGCGAACTTTTCGGCCCTCTATCTCCTGTATTCATACTTTGATTGATTATACAATTTCCCGACTTTGTGCATCTACAATCTTGTCCTTCTATGATTGCTCCTCGAAAAAATGATTTACATTCCATACCTAGAAAAGTTATTATAATATAGAATGAGTGGGAAAAAGTTTTCTCTCAATAATTTTCATAAGGAATTTCTTCATAACAGAAATAATTTTCACGAAAAGCGATGTTATACCTAGAAAGTTGTTTCTAGATTACGATGAACAACTTTGCAGAACTTCATTGTTGTAAAAAATTACTTTTAGAAAAAAGGGTAGAAAATCCTTATGAAAAGTAATGAGGGGCATTTTCCCGCTCACTCAGTAGAATAAAGAAAATCATACATGGGTGGTGCGACGGATGACGACGAATTCTTGAGGACGGACATTTGAGGACGCGAAATTTGAGGACGGATATTTGAATTTTTAAACTATTTCCTCTCAAACCCCCACTCAAGACGACGACACCGTACCCCATATGTCTCAACAAGATGAAGATACTTATTAAGATTCATAAATTTTTAAAATATTTTTAAATTTAAAAAAAATTCAAAATAAATCCTCAAATGTTCTCAAAGAATCATCCCAAGTGTCGCGTCCCCAAGTGCTCGTCCTCATCCGTCGCACCACCCGTACATGAAATAGCCCCATAATGACTTGTAATGCCTTGTTTATCTCCACAAATAATACATATATCTTTTTCCATTATATTTAATTTAAAAAAGATACAAAATTGATACAACCATCGATCAATTGATCAATAATGTCATAGATTAAATATGCGCAAATAAATGATTTTAGATATCCAATCCTTTTTTTCATATTAATTTGCCATTTCCTTTTTAAAGGAAATGAATTAAAAATAGTCCTAAAATCACAGCATACAAGAATTTGTTCTACAAATTTCGATTCAAAAACAAATGAGATATGAACTTTTGAGGGAGCCTGATATTTGGAATCAAATTGGTTCATGTTTTTACTACTACAATAAAGAGTTTTAGATCAATGAACATCGGACAAGCAATAATTTTGTTGTTGTTAAAAGCTATAAAAGGTACTGATGACATTAATACCTTCAAGAGTATACAGGGTGTATAAAAAACCTAAATTTGGGCGATTTTTTCATATTTTTTCACAAATTTTTTTTCAACAACTCTAAAAATGACCATTATAAGAATAATTTTATGCGGGGAATCGATTGCGCGCATCCCCAAAGCTTGAAAATGCTTCCCAGATCTTGATTAAGGAAAATAAATGTGTATAAAAATACGAAAAATACAAATTTACAACTTACTTTCCTGAATCAGGATCTGGGAAGCATTTTCAAGCTGCGGGAATGTGCGAAATCGATTTCCCGCATAAAATTACTTCGATATAGGTCATTTTAGGATTCTTGAAAAAAAATTTTCGGGTCGAAAAAACATGAAAGAATCGCCAAATTCCGGTTTTTTGATACACCCTGTACAATCTCTCCATAGCGAGATACATAAAAAATGTCAGTTACGTGACTTAGATTTTATGACAAAAAATGGATAAAATTGTTGGAATTGATTTGAGGTCATTTTTGGATGTGAACAATTTTTAAATAAAATAATGATAGTTAAAAATTCTACAGGTTCATAAAATTGATTCATAAAAAAGAACATTTTTGTGATTTTTGGGGCCCTTTTTTGGGACCGTAAATAACAAAACCAAATGAAAAAAATCAAAGAATTTGTTATTTTATGGTATAGAAACCCTCCATAAACCACACTCCTTACATATCACTACCAATGTAGAGCGCTTCTAGAGCACAAGAGCTAATCATGACCTTTATTGCACCTATGATAGATGATTGCTTAATATTTCTTTATTGTATTTTATGTTTTGTATTCTCGATTCGATGCTGTATGATAGTTTATGGTTTCTGAGCTTGTTACAGAACACTGAGCACTTAAAGCTTAGAGAACTATGAGTCCTCCACTGATCTCGGAAGCAGCTTTGTTTTGATTTGGCAGAAAGAATTCTGGGAAACAAGCCGTTATCAGATCTTATATCAGGCTTAGGCAATCGCCTAAGTCGAAGGGAAACCAGAAGCCTGTTTAGAGCTCATTCGATGCGACTGCGAAGATCGAAGATGGTGACCTGCTCCCTTCTTTTCGTTTTAGTTTTACGAGTTTTGCACGTTTATGCCTGGTTAACTTGAACCGTTTAGGGGCCGTGCTCTTGAGCATCTGAAGTTTAAACAACTTCACACCGTTATCGAAGCTAGCACGCGATATTAACCGATTCTAAAAGATCCACCAAAGTCAAGTCATATTTTCTACAATGGTTAGAAGTCTAAAAGACCTAAATTTGATGGCATGCAGGAAACGGATTTCTATCAAAAATATAACGTTTTTCACAGAGAGATTTAAAAAAAGTGCGGGTTACATGGCAAAGTGCAAGTGCGCCAACTGCACGCATAAGACCGAGGGTTTGATCCCGCGCGGAGCCATTTCTTTTTGCAGTGTACAAAATTGATAAAAAATTTTGCCTAGGCGTATTTTTAGCCCAAAAACACAATTTGATGTTTTCACGGCTCAGTAAAGTTGGCCAAAAGTGGGGACAATTCGAAAAACCCGATAAAATGATTGTTTTTGACATATTTTATCGTTTTCGAACATGGCGAATCGTTTGAAGCAATATCAAAACATTTTGAGTGAAAATTTTCAAAAAATCAATTTTTATCAAAAAATAGTCATGCAAAAACAAATTGCTTCAAGTGGGATTTGAACCTGAGCCTTCTAGCATAGGAAGCGAGAGCAAAACCACTGAGCCATGCAGCACATTTACAATTTGAAATTTAAAATATAATAAGAGGAAAATGCAAACTGGAAGCTATTTGAAGGCAAACTTTAAAGGCATATAAGTGAATTTTTGCAACAGCCATTTTTTGTGATCGATAGCTCAAACGATTGGTAATGAGTTATATAACAACGTGACGAAGCGATTTTTCCGGGTGCAGAAGAAAACTTTTTTTTCTAACTCAATAAGCATAAAAAACAACCCAAAATTCATAGTTTTTGCTAGAAAAATTGCATTTTTTTGAAGTTAAAAAAGAAAATCGCTTCGTCAAGTTATTATATGACTCATCAGCAATCGTTTGAGCTATCGATCACAAAAAATGGATGTTGCAAAAATTCACTTATTGCCTTTAAAGTTTCAAAATTCAAAGGCGTTTTAAAAATTGTCAAAAAAGATTTTTCAAAAAATTCTCTGCTAGAAAGATAAATAATGCATGTAGAATGTGGTAGAAAAAGAAATTTTTCAAAAAGAATTAAATTTGATCGAGAAAATCGATTTTTAGCATTCGACTTTTTTTCAATGCGAAAAAAATTCTAAGTCCTGAAAAAATTTGAAAATTTTTGGTTTGCAAGTAATTTTTTTTTCTTTTGCTATAAACATGGTATTAAGCATTAAAGAAGTCGTTTCGTAACAAAATTTCATGTGTCCCCATTTTTTGCCCACTTTACTGTACCGTGTTTTTATTACTCCAAAACCTCAGGAAATACAATTTTTTAAATTTTTATTCAAATTTAGGCGTTTTTGTAAAAATTGAAAAAAATCATTTTTCAGAGGTTTTGGAGTAATAAAAATATCAAATTCGTGTATACCAAATATACTAAAATGTCCCTGGGAATCTGGGCTACAAATTTTTCAATAACTGTCCTTGACAAAAATCTCCGTAACTGGCTCAAAAATGCTGATCTTTTCCAAAAACCCGGTCGAAAAATCGAGGCATGCTCAAAGATTGGAATATAACTTTTTATTGAAGCAAAAACTTGCTATAGTTGTCTATATAAAGTTGTAGCGCAGATCACCAGCTTTCACGTGAGTGGTCAACGAACTCTCAATTCAATTCCTACAAGGAATTATGAGCCTAACAAGAAAAATAACGGTTTCAGTAATAGAGGTTCAGTAATTCGAATTTTTAACTAGATAAAACACATTAAAAAATTTTTTTTTCTTTGTGTGCATCTGAAAGAGCATCGAAAAATACACTAGAATATACACCTCTCCAAGACCGTCTTCCGAGTGTTAATGAGCACAATCGATTACCAGCATAAAACTATCCCTAGAGGAGTCATTTTTAGAAGAAGAAAAAATTTTATGGATCCAAAAATCACAAAAGTACTCTTTTTGGGCCACATTGTATATCGATTAGTCGACGGCAGCCTTTGTCTTTGTTAATCCTTTTAACCAAAAATTTCTTTTAAAAAAATAGCGGTTGCAAAAATTTTATCGATTTTACAGCTGATAAAAAGGGTCTAGTAATTTTGCTCATCTAAAATAATTCACATTGTGTTATAATTATACATATGTTAACAATATTTCTATAGTATGGAAATAAAATTTTTGACTTTCCTCAAAGAAAATCCCAAATATTTCAAAGTTTCCTTAGCCATATTACTATTTTTACTTCTAAATGTGTGGACAGTCTTAGCGACTATTCATAATCCGCATAAGGCTATTTTTATCCTCATATTAACCGGTTCTATATGGATTGTTTTACTATGGATATTTTTGTTACAAAAACCTATTTTAACGTATCTACTGAATCCATTACTTGAATGGAGTCAAACTTTTTCGTATAAAAATTATTTTGGTTATTCAATTTTTGGAGCGCTTTTTATTGGGTTATTTGCATTTGTTATATATGAAGCTAGGCAATCTAAAGAGCAGATAATATCTTTAGTAGGACTAGTATGTATGTTAGTGATATCGATGTTATTGTCGTCAAATCCGGCAAGGGTAAGGAGATCATGTGTTATAGGCCCTCTTATAGTTTCATTCCTCTTACATCGCCTCGCTAAAAATTTGTTAAATCACAATTGGCTTCTACGCCTCTCTCTTTTTCTCATCAAGAAAGTTCGGGTCTACTGTCTACTATCCAAAAAATTTATTTACAGATCAAATGGCGCCCGGTATTCTGTGGTATCCTATTACAAGTCATCTTAGCCCTGTTAGTCCTGAAGTGGAATACCGGTCGAACTTCGGTACATTGGTTGACTAACAATGTCGTAAGATTTCTTAGCTATACTAACAATGGCACAAATTTTGTTTTTGGATTTGTGCCAAACCCTCCAAATATTTGTGGCATGGACGGGCCTTTTGGGTTTACTGTAAGGTTTCTTATACGGCNAGCTATACTAACAATGGCACAAATTTTGTTTTTGGATTTGTGCCAAACCCTCCAAATATTTGTGGCATGGACGGGCCTTTTGGGTTTACTGTAAGGTTTCTTACACGGTATTCAAAAATGGCAGCAAAAATTTAGTCGCTACCGATGATTATTTTCTTCGGCTCTATATGCTCCTTACTTTATTACTATGGAATAATTCAATGGATACTTATTCGGTTGGCAATACTGTTACAGTATACTATGGGTACTACAGCGGGGGAATCTTTGAACTCAATGGCATCGGTTTTTCTTGGACCTGTAAGACTAGAAAGAGTGAGGGGGGGGGGAGGAGGTGTGGCGGACCCTTTTATGATGTTATTTGATGTTATGCAGTGACCCTACCAGAGAAATATTTCATTCACCATTATACTAAAGCAGTTAGCATATAAGCACACGAGAAGCGAACTGAAAAGGACTGCCTAAGGCAGAATTTATACTTCCGTCGGTCACAACACGTCGCACGACGCGTCGCAGAGCAATTACGTTTATAGCGCAAACAATTTTTACAATGTCGTTTATAGTTGCTGTCGCGCGACAACCTGCGACGTCGCAAGTGCTGACCACGCGACGTCGATCGACGCGACACAAAGTCGAGTGGCGAAAAATTTGGCTCTAAGCGGGACCCTGTGACCACTAAGCCGCTGCTTTGTCACTGCATCATCAAGACTTGTTAATGGAGAAACGTCTTTTCAAACCAAGTACTATCGCACAACAGACTATAAACGCCAACTCGCGACGCATTTCGCGGCACAAAAATGCACTGTCGCGTCGCGACGGAAGTATAAATGGTGCCTAAGGCAGCGAGAGATGTTAACACACCTCGTGTGTACTTTTTGATAGTCTATAAAATATAAATCACAAATAGGATATCACAAAGGGACCCCTCCCGAAATTTATCATAATCAGAAAAAGTCATAGGGACACTTATTTTTTGTCCGACATCGAAGATGCTGAAAGAGGGTATTACCCCCTCCCTACCAAATTAAATTTTCCCACCTCTCCTCCCCCAAAATTTTATTCCCCAGAAAATTTTCCCTAGATACGCTATTGAAAATACTTGTTGACCAATATTAAAATTTAGACAGAAGCAGCTATACTATGTCAATCAGCCCTTAGGACAATGACAGAAAGTGAAGTTTTTACTATGATGACTGCGGGATTTTGTATGATCTCTGGCTCACTTTTTGCTATTTATATTGGTTTTGGCGCTTGTCCTGTGTATTTAATTTCAGCAAATGTTATGTCAGCTCCGGCACTTATAACAGTGTCAAAACTTATGACTCCAGAAATTCAACATTCGAAACAAAAAGATATGAAAACTTTTAGGTTTCCGCAATGGTATAATTTAGTAAAAATACAGGTGGCGCAAATAAAGTTCTACTTGACCATTTTTCATGAATTTTGGACCTAAAAATTATTTTCCGAAAAATGACCCTATTGGGAGGGAATCAATTGCACGCATTCCCAAAACTTGAAAATGCTTCCCTGACCCTGATTCAGGGTCAGTGTATTGAAACGAAAATAAAATTTATTAGTTTTTATATGAAAATTCCCGTTTCTGGGGTTTTTATAGATGCGGAGAATCGATTGCGCGTATGGGGGTTCCTTTAACGACTTTTTTATTTTGATAAAAATCTTTCGCACTAGAGGGATCGAACTTTTGACAGTTGAGTACAAAGTGAGACGCTTGCCACTCATCATGGGTATTGACTTTTGAAACTTGGTAACAAATATGCTTCAACTAGAGGAGGACATCGGTAGCTAAAGGGTGGCCTTGGCCTAACCGATACCCTTTTTGTACTCTTTTGGTCATCGGCCCAAGCCGGACAGAGGGCATTAATTTTCTCATGCCTAGCTTCAACCTTGACCGTGGTGGGGGGGGGGGGGAANAAAGGGTGGCCTTGGCCTAACCGATACCCTTTTTGTACTCTTTTGGTCATCGGCCCAAGCCGGACAGAGGGCATTAATTTTCTCATGCCTAGCTTCAACCTTGACCGTGGTGGGGGGGGGGGGTAAGGACAATTTTTTAGAGCATTTTCCTTATTTCCATTTTCAGTACCGAAACAAGCGCCCTAGAAAGCATAAGCAATGGTGCTATCCAAACGGTCCGCATAATTTTTTCCATTATTGCCAATTTGATTGTCTATGTAGCTTTTGTTACCTTCATAGATACCAGTATTCATTGGTTGGGTGAATGTGTTGGCTGGGATATTAGCTTTGATGTAAATTTTTTACATAAGTACCGCCAGTGGCGTAATCAGGATTTCATTTCGACGGCAATTACCAAAAATAATTAAAAATGCCAAATTTTCGAGAAAAATGGTATTTTTTTCGGTCTTTGGCCGATTTCAGGGGATAATTGCGCTCTCCCTAGCTACGCCCCTGAGTCCCACTCAAAAATTAATAACACGGAGCTGTGGCTTTAGAAACTTATGAGCTGGGCTTTTTATCCTGTTGCATATATTTTGGGCGTCACAGAAAATCATGATCAAACGATGAAGCTTGCTCAACTTATTGGGCTCAAAACGGTTTTGAATGAATTTATTGCCTATCAAAAGATGCAGGACATGCTTTTGAATGGAGAGCTTGAGGTTAATTTTAGAAAGGGGCTATCCAGATGTATGTTATCATGTTGGGGGGGGGCATCAGCCCTCTCCACAAAAAGTTTGATAATGATGTATTTTTGATAATGTTGGGGGAGGGGGTCTACAAATACGAGGAAAATTAAATGTATTAAAAATCGACTAAATCAGAGTCAAGTAGATTTTTTCATGTTTAAAAATACAAGTAATTGATTCCTCGTACAAAATTACCCCAGAAAATTTTCCATTAACGATCAAAGCATAGGGGAAATCTTTTCGATATATCGGGGGGGGGGGGGTTTTTAAGCCCAACCTGTAATAGTAGAAAAGCCGGAACTCAGTCCGGCTAGGACATTGCACAAGCGAGTAGAAAAAACTTGTTTCGGATCTAGGTCCGGGCATGGCTCGGGACGGAGCTAATGCTCAGGGATGTCCTGGGATACGACTGTATCGATCTGAGGCTACAATGTAACGGAAGTATTACTATCGGGGAATGAGACGCCGATATTTATGCACAATTTTAGGGCAGAACTCAAATGATTGCCATATTCGCGTGTTGCGGCTATTCAAATTTTTCTCAAATCGGCCAAGAACTAGGAATCTTTATCGGCTTATGTCCAAAAAGAACAAAATCTTTTGTTTCTATGGCTGTTAGAACTTTGATAGCGGGTGCAATTTCTTGTTTTATGACAGCTTGTGTTGCCGGTAGGAATTTAAAAAAAGTTCAATTTAAAAAAAATTTTAGGCGCAATTGTTAGTGATGCTACAGGATGTCTGCCTGCAAAGAATATAGAAAATTGTTTAAATGTATAATAAAATTTTGTGTGGTACATGTCTTAAATTCTACAAAAAAATATAAATTTTTAATCTACATTCATACTTTCCATAAAATAATTTGCCATAAAAAAATCAATAATAATTTCGAAATGTCATGCGTACACTTCCTAAAAGCCTAGCTATTTTATCAGTTGAAAACGCCTCATTCTTCTCATTTAAAATAAAGAAAATCATGGAAAGTTATTACGTAGGCATGGCTAATAAGCAATAAAATACACAGAATAAAAATTCATACTGATAACAAATAAAATTTTTGGATGGATTTAAAAAACCAGTCTACTTTTGGGGAGTTGATGCCATGTGATAGAGCACAAAATTTGAAGCATTTTTTGCTTTTACGGCACTACTTGAAAATCTAACCGTAAAAAGTTAAGATCGAAACAAAATTGTGAAAAAGAATTTCAAACGAGTTTAAACATTGAAACGAAAAAGGAAACATTGAGCATGTACCCAGGCAAAATCAGGTTGTTTATTGAAACGATCTAATAAAACTATATTAAATTCAAAACGTTGACATTTTGGGAATTAGGACATAGAATACATTGATTATAACTCGCCGAGATGAATAAAACGACACCAAATTTATAGAATTTGAACAATGTTTTGGGATATTAAAACGAAAATCCTGATTCATGTTTTCGTTTCAATAACCCAAAACATTGTTCAAATACAATAAACTTAGTGTCGTTTAATTTGTTTCGACGAGTTATAAAAATGTATTCTATGTCCTAATTCCCAAAATACAGTTTTATTTTGGATTGGGTTGTATGGTAGTGCTGGTGCTTGGATATGGAACGATGGTACTCCTTTAACTTACACACATGGAAGCGAAATACCGTCTACTAGTGGTTCGACATGCATGCTGCTTTTTAAAGCAGATGCAAGCGAAAATGATCGTGATATATGGTCAAATGTTCATTCATGTAACAATAAATACTGGTCTGCATGTAAAACTCGCCCTATTTGTGCGTAACTAATCACAACAAGTTTTATTTATGTAGTAAAATAGATTGTAATTCAAATTTTATACAAATTTTTGTGTCATTTGCATTAATATATTTGATATAAGCGTCAATGGTTCTGAAAAACAAGTTTTGCTGGCACATTCCAATATGGTAGCCAATAAGGCCCTTTAGTCGTATTGCCTTGGCTTCCTCCACCACCACTACTTTTATAATCGGGAGTAGTCCACCAATAAGACCAGACTTTAGTCGTATTGCCTTGGCTTCCTCCACTACCTTTATAATTGGGAGTAGTCCAGCCTTTAGTCGTCTCGCCTTGATATCCTCCACTACCACCAATACCACTACCTTCATAATCGGGAGTAGTCCAGCCTTTAGTCGTATTGCCTTGGCTTCCTCCACTACCATCAATACCACTACCTTCATAATCGGGAGTGGTCCAGCCTTTAGTCGTCTCGCCTTGATATCCTCCACTACCACCACTACCTTCATAATCGGGAGTAGTCCAGCCTTTAGTCGTCTCGCCTTGATATCCTCCACTACCACCACTACCACTACCTTCATAATCGGGAGTAGTCCAGCCTTTAGTCGTATTGCCTTGGCTTCCTCCACTACCTTTATAATTGGGAGTAGTCCAGCCTTTAGTCGTCTCACCTTGGTTTTCTCCACTACCGCTACCACTATATTCATAATCGGGAGTAGTCCAGCCTTTAGTCATCTCACCTCGGCTTCCTCCGCCTAAATTTTGTCTTATTGTTTAAATTCACATAGACCTTTAGAATTCGCAGAAATCCTTAGGTCTTTGCGAACAAAGATGCTAAAAGACCGAGATCTTTTTTACGACTCAGCCCGTCCAGAACCGCAAAAATCGAGGCACAGGCAAGATTTACAAAACGCGATCCAGTCCGTGGGTCAGGCCCCGGGATGAATCCAGGCCGGAAGCACTCCCTGCTCGCAAAACACCTTTAATTTTGACTTTTTCCTTACCTATAGTAGCAGCTCTCAGCGCTAAAATGATATTACTAGGTATCGCGGATAAATCTTGCCATTCAACAAAATTTGGTGTTATACTATATAAACGGCTCATAGTCATAGTGCTTGGACTTAAAGCTATTAGTGTACATTGTCCACTACTTTGAAGATTTGTTACTAGACTTGCTGCCGCTGCAACTCCTTGATCAGCTGGTAATGCAAATGACAATTGATGATTTAAAAAGATTATAAAACTGGTTGTGGTAGAGGATGAGGAGGGGAAGCGAGTAGCAGCTTCTTGAAGCCATCTAAAATATGTTGATTGGAGCTATTGTACAGAAAGTCCCCCGTTTTTCAGTTTTGTATCAGATCATTATGGAAATTGATCCTTGGGAGGAGGGGACTGTGCGAAATCGATTGTGCGCATTGCCTGGCCACTAAAAAATTTTTTAATCAATTTCTTATCCTAGGGAATAAGTAGTAAATAGCATGAATTTCAAAATTTTCCAAATCGGTGGAATTTTCAATCTAGACAGCCTGTTTTTTACTAAAAATTCGAAAATGAGTTCATTTTCGCTTCATTACCCAACTCATTTCCCTGAACCAAGAACAGAAAAACGTTTTCAAAAATTGTCAATGCGCGTAATCGATTTTCTGCATAGAAAACCCATTAGGGATCAATTTCAATAATGATCTCATGGAAATTTGAAACGCAGCGGACTTATTGAATGACCTAATATGTGCCAACCAGGGGTTGAAAAGGGACGGCCCCGGACCCTGGGGCTTCAGCGCCCAAGGGATCTAGACCCCAGGGAACGGGCCCCGCTGGGACCGGCCCCGGGGCTGAAGCCCCAAGGGCCTAGGCCTCTTTTTCGACCCTTGGTGCCAACTACTTACGAATCTAGTCTTAATTTTCCTGTATAATTCCCCATATTATTCAAACCATTCAAAAAGTCTTGTCGACTTGTGAAAGCCCCAACACTTCGTGAACTTGAATTTGTAGTATTCTAAAATTTTCGTTTTAATACACACATATTTAAAAAAGGCATACAGCCGTCATGATGGCCACTCTTTCAAAATGCGTCCAATTTTGAGTCAGAGTTGTTATCGCTTGATATTGAGCCTAAACAAAGATTGGGATTTTTCTTCAAAAATTTTTTACGTTTAATTCTTTTCCGGTAACTAAACTATTGTCAACCATGAAAATAATGTTGCCTTGAGGAGGATAATAAGCGATCGAAGATGGTGTACTAGGAGCTGCACTAGGAATTGTGATAATTACTGTACTAGGACTTGTGGTAATTGAAGGCGTTGTTGTAACGGTCATGTTGATCCAAATGTCGGGGTGCAATTATTAGCTCACATATGTAGGGGTGCAAATGTCGCTGCGCAATTATAGAGCGCAAATGTCAGGTGCGTGTATGTGAGGGCGCAAAAGCCCCCCTCCCACCCAAAAAACATAAGGGGTTGTCCTTAAGTTACGTTTGCAAAAGTTGGGTTTCGGACCCCCCCCCCCCTCTTGGCAAACGTAATTTAAGGACAGCCCCCAAGGGGTGGGAATGTAGGGTTTTTTAATTTTCGGCCCACTAAGGGCGCCTCTTCGTGCCTACGCTAATGCCCCACTTCACATCAATGAATAGCATAATGGTCATCCGTTGTAATTTTTTACCAAACTTTCCCAAATAATCAACCAATTTTGGTATTTTTTGAAAAGTGGACCCCAAATTTGGACCTAGCTACTACTTGAGAGATGGATGGGGAGGAGGCATCCTTATAGCCATTGGTGGCGTCCGACTATTCAATAAACTTACAATTTTGAGCATAAGCCTTGATTATAAAGCATAATAAGTATATTTCTATGAATATTCTTCTTCTAACTACATTTTTATCCATGTTTTTAAAATGAAAGAATATCACCGAGATAGATTATCCTGTTACAGGAAAATTAATGATAAAAGAATTACTTTGAACATCATATGGATTTGTTTTATTTTGAACTATTGCTCATTAATTTGAGATTAACACACATAAAACACCCAATTTGGTAATTGTTTATGATCAAAATGTGTATTTAATATACGTTCTTCTATATAGGATGGAAGTGGACTTGATGTTTATGAAAAGGGGTCTCATAAGTAACATTCACTACTTGTCTTTTTATAAATTTGTTCAAATATGGCCTAAAAAATCTCTAAAATTTTTGTTTTATTACAATAAAACAAAAATTAGATGCCAAATTCGGTAGGGCAAAATCTTTTCGACCCTTGAGGGAATCGAACCAAAAATGCGGGCCCAATGTTGATTAACTTGCAGATCGGACGGATGGCTTCCTTATCGCGCGCAGACTTTTTGTATTGGATTGTTGCATAAGTAGTGTCAGCCCATAAAATACATCTAAAATCGGCATTTTTCACTCGTATTCGATAAATTTTTTCAGTAGTAGGCAAGAAGGTATGCTGAATACGAACCAATCAACATTTTTGAGCGTACTTCATGGTTTCGTGTCAATATCGAGATTTTTTCAAAAAAAAGTCAGTTTTTTAAGATCCCCATTTTTTGACCCTAGTGGGATCCCACGGATCGAATTAGACCATAGACATTTTTTACATTTATTTTTTACAATTTTTAACATAATAGCTCATCATAAAAGTCAAAAGTATCATTAAAATTATTGTTGTTGCCACAACTGTGTAGTGATGTATCTTCCCATGGGTGATTCATTAAGGGATTAATACAATGGTTTCCATGATCTTTTTCTTCGTGCCTACTAAAATTTTCAAAAAAGTCATCATGTGTTTTGCCCAAAGGACATGCATCCGAAAGATCTTCGATGAGCCATTCTTGGTTTTCTGGACTTGAACTTGTAGAAGAGCTATCATGGGTAAAATAATAACTATGATCGGACCATAAATCTTTGTCGTTATAGGAAGTATAATCGGTGGAATATACTAAAATCGAAAAATAGATATAAAATTGAAAGATAGAAAATGGCGGAGCAGGGGGACCTACTAATACGGGCTCTCACCCGGGTGCGATGATTACTAAAACGGGGTCTCACTCAGGTGTGGTGGTTACTAAAACGGGGTCCCGCGGAGTCGGCCTATTTTTTAGCGAAATTTGCCATAATTTATATATATTCGAAAAATTCATGAAAAATGGAGCATTTTTTGTTTTTACAGTAAATTCTGAATCGTTATCGTTGTTGAGATAATCGTGTTTAAAGTTGGCGATTTTTGAGTTACGATTTTGAATTTGAATTTCCCGCAAAGATCCTGATTTTCCATTTTTGCGGGAAATTCAAATTCAAAATCGCAACTCAAAAATCACTAACTTCAAATGCGATTATCTCGACAATGATAACGATTCAGAGTTTACTGTAAAAACAAAAAATGCCCCATTTTTCATGAATTTTCCGAATTTATATAAATTATGGCAAATTTCATACACGGTAAGTACACGTTCATACACGGTAAGAACGTATCGTGTAATACAAGTTCACATCACTGGTCGGAACGGTCATGTTTTCATGTTTTCAGGACAGATTTTTGATTCTCTTACATGGATTCAATTTTTCCTTCCATAAAATAGTCAAAATTTTCTGATTTAAACTTACAATTGGGACTATAATCATGATGGTGAACATTATTATTCGAACTTATAGGCTGAATTTTCTGTTGACGTTTGTTTAAAACATGCAATAACTTTATCACAGCTGGATTTACATGAGGGCGTATATCTTTCTGCTCGATTTGTTTTGGAGATTTTGATATTGGGTTACTAGGGCTCCTTCGTCTTCTTGAGCTGTAGTAAGGCTTTAGAGGAGAATCAGCATCACTAAAATACAAAATCGCGTTGAAAATATGGATACATAAGTTACAAAAAGTAGCAATCCTTGTTAGGGTGCGCGCTAGCAGTCGTGAAACGGCATTTCATGACGATTTCCGGACACTAGTCGTCCGGAAATAGTGATTTTCACTATTTCCGAACGATTTCCAGACGATTTCCGGACTGTTAGCGTCTGGAAATACTATAATTTCCGGGCGGCAACAGTCATGTTTTCATTTACCGGCTAGCGTCCGGAAATCGTCGTGAAATGCGTTTCATGACTGCTAGCGCCCACCCTTACCGGCCAGAAATATGCGAATTTTGAGCACGAACATAAATTATTCATAGTGAGAATGGAGACAAATATATACCAGATTTTCTCTAATAGCACGACACCCCTAGAGTGTGTTAAAAAACAGAACGACATATCGGTGGTACGAAAATGAAACCGGCCACCATAACTCATATATCGAGTGTCCCAGAAATCCTTTTCGACAAAATTTTTTTCAGAATTAGGCAAGAATGTATACTGAATATGATAAAATCAGTATTTTTAATAGTAATTCATATTTTCGTGTCAATATCTAGATTGTTTTAAAATTGAGGTCTCAAAGATGTAAACCATGTTGATATTTGGCTATAGAAGTTGATTTGTAGTGATAATTTCGAGTGTATTAGTGTTTTCTAGGTGGGGAATCAATTGCGCGCATTGCGGAAGTATGAAAATGTTTGCATGACATACTTCAGTCGAAACTTAAGTTCAGGCTTCGGGGTTTATTCATGAATAAACATATATAGCAAGCAACGTCACAAATAAAGTACAATTAAATCAAATGGATTATGGTTCAGGGCTCATGGACTAGTCATCATACATCTCAACTCCCCGATTTCTGGTCATCCCTAACTTTTATAGTACCCGCCTCACAGTTTCACCAAGGAGGCGGCTGTTTATTATTTTGCAGTTAAGTTTTGCATAGATCAATATAGACTCAAGCGGATGGGGTGATGCCTTTCGAGGGAGTCAACAACAAGACTCTTTTCCTTTCAAACGACAAAAATAGAGCTATACGAAAATATGAACTTTGGATGTTGCGTGGACAATCCTATTATGATACTTCTATAGCCAAATATCAAGATTTTAAAATAATGTTGCATCTTTGAGACCTCAATTTTTTTAAAAATCTGGATATTGACACGAAAATATGAATTACTATTAAAAATACTGATTTTATCGTATTCAGTATACATTCTTGCCTAATTCTGAAAAAAATTTTGTCAAAAAGGATTTTTGGAACCCTCGATATATGGGTTATGGTAGCCAGTTTCATTTGCGCGCCACCCTGTATTAACGCAAACACTGTCACAAACAAAATAATATCGTGCTCAGCATTCACATATTTCTGGTCGTTGACAAGGACTGTCACATTTTATACTTGTGCACTCTAGTTGATAAATTATTTTGCTACAAGAGATAAACCTTACGCAATTTTCGGATCCAATATCCAAAAGGCACCTTTTCCTTTTTCATTCTTTTCTCTAGGCACTTTTATGAAGCGTTTATCCAATGACAATAAATGTCTAACCGAATTCTAAAATGTGATAATTTTTACAGGGTGTCCCCAAAAGAAGTGGAATTTTCGTGATTGAAAATGTTTTCTAAAAATGACTCCTATAGGGATAATTTGATGCGGAGGAATTGATTACGTGTACCCCGAAGCGTGAAAACGCTTCCTTGATCCTGATTCAGGGAAGCATAACATTAAAAACAAAATTCAACAGAATAACACTATTAACAAATATATAACAGAATGGAAATTCAAATTTTTTAAAATACAGGATGAGCCAAAAAAAACTATACTTTTGCGTTTTTTTGGTGAAAAATTTAAAAAAATTTTGTTCAAAAATCACCTATAAGGATATTTTCATGCGAGTTTTGATTTTTTTGGCTCATCCTGTATTGCTGAATTTGTCGGCCTCCTTCATCGACATTTTTTTCGCGTTCCGAAAACACACGCAATCGATTTCTCGCATAGAAAAATACTCGGGTTTCCGGTCAAAATCCGAGTTTTTTCATTTTCGTATCAATACGCTACCCTGAATCAGGGTTAAGGAAGCGTTTTCACACTTTGGAAGTGCACACAATCGATTCCTCGCATCAAATTACCATATAGGAGAAAAAATTTTTGGGTCCAAAATTCATGAGAAAATCACGAAAATTCCACTTTTTTGGGACACCATGTACATTTTTTATTGTGAAAATAATACCTTCCATTTGGGATCACCGGGCTTATAAAAAGAAAATTCTTCACTGACATATTTGAAAATCTCATTTAGAGTCAGCTTTTTGCCTGCATTATTTTTTAAAGCCATTATAATAAGCTGCGAATAGCTATAGGGTGGTTTTACAGGCTCTTTTTTGAAGTCGGTTTTTGAAGTGGGCTAAAAAGTTTTAATGAGTGACTTGTATAAAACATTTCTCCGCCAAGAGCAAAAGGCATCAAACATGGTGAAGTGGTAACTTCTCTTTTTCACTCAAATGGTCGAGGGTTCGATCCCGCAAGAGCGAAAATTTTAATTGACTAATTCAAAAAAGTTGTTCATAGAAATCCCCCAACTCAATGGCCAAAACGATTAATGTATAAAAAATCGAGGGTATTGGCGAACATAGGTGAACAAGTAGGGGGAGGGCAATTTCCCTCAAGTACGATATGTTTTTGAAATTTTTTTGAAAACGACATGTTTTTTTGGTCGCCAAACGTAAAAATGTCATATTTTTGGTAAAAAGCATGTAAATTTTGGTAAAAAAAACATGTCGTCTCAGGCCAAAATACGACATGTTTTTGCATTTTTGCCTCCAATACAACGACATAGAGGGGGACAGTCCCCCCTTGTGCACCTATAGTGGCGAAAATATGAGTTAACATCGATGTGGAGTGGCGGTTTATCGAGGATGGCGGCTTAACGAGAACCGACTATACCTTATTTTTCACTTTCTTCTCATTAGACATTTCTTCTATTGTCGGTTGAGAAATTTTCGATTGATACAAAAACCAGTTTACACTAGGTAAATCTGCTTCTTCTGACATAATATACAAATTGAATAAAATAGACCCTTTGACAAAAAATGCTTCTTTTATAGACTAAAGTTTCAATATTTTAAAAATTGTTCTTCTCGAAAACAATACAGATGAATCATAAACAGCCTCATGATTTTAGATTCTTTCAAAAAATTTCGAAATGAGAAAACACCCGGTCACTAGGATGACTAAAAGTGTGCTTACACTAGGATGATTTAATCAAAAACACGTTGCTAGTGTGCGTGAAAGTTCGAAAATGAGCATCAAAAATTGTAGGCAAAAGAGTTCAAATCGAAAATTGAATCCATTTTCAAGCAAAAAAATTTACAACTGTACAGTGCGTAACAGCAGGTACTTCACACGATTACTACTCAAAATCACAAAATTCCAATCACGAAATCCCAAACTCAAAATCCCAATTCTCAAAATCCCAAATCACTAAATAAGGGCATAAGGCCTAAGCCCAGGGCATGAGGCCTAAGCCTAGATATGCCCATTTGAAGTTGGGCCAAAATTTCAAAAGGCCGACCTGCCGTACAGGTAGAGATGTCCGAAAAGTGACAAACTTGTCACTTTTTGTGACATTTGTCACAATTTGTGACAAAAAAAGTTTTTCACTTTTCTTTTCACTAAGTTTTTGCTCTTTGATAAGTTCGACAGAAAGCTAGACAACGAAGAAATATATTATTCTGGCTTTCTGTCGAACTTATCAAAGAGCAAAAACTTAGTGAAAAACTTTTTTGTCACAATTTGTGACAAATGTCACAAAAAGTGACAAGTTTGTCACTTTTCGGACAGCTCTACGTACAGGGCTACCAAAAAGTCAGATTCACAAAAACTTCGGATTCGTGTTCAGCGACCCCAAAAACTTAGGGTATACCATGATTTCAAAAATGGAATCGAAATTTCGCTACTATGGCCACCCCGGATTCGAGATTTTGAGACATCGTCTCTTAACTCATAACAATCTTTCGATATAAAGGGCGGGGTCCGTTTATTTTGGACTACCCTATATAGCGTTTTGTATGTGAAAATTTAGAGTGACAAAATGACTACTAAACAAAAACTTAAGAAGGTAAACAGCTAGACATAAATCCAATTACAACTACACTACCCCCCACTAACTATTAATAGAAGTTCTCAATGACCGACGGTGTTTTGAAATCTTTTCTTTCACAATAAGTTGCTCCAGGCAACCATCTGGTCACTAAGAGCACTAGGCAAGTAACCCTAGACTCACTCATAAACCTTATTATCCGGCACACTGGTCATTTCCATTTCAAGAAGAGAGAAAAAGCTGCCAGGTGAGATGGAGGATAAAGAGAAATGGAAATGTGCTGCTGTGGATGCTTTTAGGCACAAGGCATGCACCGGCAATGGTCATTAATTGCAACCTGTCCGGTCGGCTAAAGTGAGGCCGTATAATCGGCCTAGAATTGGATATGAGGTTATGAGTTAGGAGGGCATAAATAACCATGTGCTTGACGAATATTAGTTTGATAGTGCAAGAAAATCGATGGAGAATTTCAAAATTTTATAACAAAAAATAAGATGTTTCAAAAAATGGCAATTTTGCGATTTTTTCAAGTTTTTTAATTTACATCAAAATAACCCTATATGGGGGTTTCTATGAGAGAAATCGATTGCGAATATTTGCGAACCTTGAAAACGCTTCCTTGACCCTGATTCAAGGAAGAGATGTATTGAAACGAAAATAGGTTAATATAGAGTATGCGAAGCGTTTTTAAGATTCGGTAATAAGTCAATTGATTTCTCGCATAGAAAACCTCATATAGAGTTATTCGGTGCGGCGTACCGACACGTGAGGATTAACATTTGAGGATCCGATTTTTGAGGACCTTGAATTTTTCAGAGCACCAATACACATGTTTCTTCAAATTACAACTACACTACCCCCCATATAGTCGCTAGATTTTTGCTTTACAGATTTCACGTATACCATTCGATTTAACACATCAATGCACAAAACATAAGTGCAGTGGTTAGAGAAGGCGACAGTCCGATCTGGCAAGTTAAGCAACATTGATACAGTCAGGTTTGATCTCGCTAGTGTCAAAATTTTCATTTTTTTAGAAATTTGTAAAAAAATGAAATTTCGATCCTGATTAAATCGAACCTTCTTAGTTGAAAATGCACAATGATCTACTGCCACTGAGCTATCTAGCCCTATTTTTTCTAATCATTTGTAACAAAACACGAATCACCAGTTTTTTCGTCTGTCACCTTTTTTCTTTGTCTTGAATATTTTTCTTAAACATCCCGGGAAATCAAGCCGCCCGCTAATCGATTTTCCTAAAAACTTACTTGTTAGCTTGAACTTTACAGCCAGCGGCAAATAAATCGGCCGACACATATTTTTGAACGCGTCGCTGGGTCTAAGTCAGTTGGATAAGTAATGAGGTTCAAGCTCATTTTTAACAATTGGCATTTGTGTATGTGCTTTAGATCGTTGCAGTTTGTTTATAATGAGCCAGATTTCGATCAAATGATCGTGTTTTTCTAATTCTCCATAGATTTTATTGCTTGAGAAACGGAGTTAGGGGGGGGGAAGGTGGTCAGAAATTTTTATATGTTGTATATTTTTATTTATTTAAGTAAAAAATTGCATCCAAAAGTGTAACTAGAGGATAGGGGGGGGGGTGTACAACAGATCCGTAGAC
The DNA here is from genome assembly GCA_900406225.1 of Acrobeloides nanus. Classification (NCBI taxonomy): domain Eukaryota; kingdom Metazoa; phylum Nematoda; class Chromadorea; order Rhabditida; family Cephalobidae; genus Acrobeloides; species Acrobeloides nanus. Next base: position 41,076 of record OZJO01001674.1, read on the forward strand.
CCATGTTCCCACCTCCTCAAACCAGCTCAAGATCAAAAATTGGGTGATATAAACCAGATACGTTTACACATGTCCTCCACCAAATTGGCTGAAAGTCAAAAATGGGGGGGGGGAGGGGTATCTACGGGTCTGTTATACCCCTCCCCCCCACACGATCGACTGATAGTAAAAAAATGTTAGACCCTTTTGTTTTTACCTGCCCTTATATTTTGGAAAATAGACCTCTCCTCAAAATTGGGCACTTCTATAGTTTTGCACTCACAGAGTACTTTACAACCATATGGATATAACGTTCTGGTAGTTCTCTAATTCGTGCCCTCGTAGGCACTTCTATAATTTTGCGCTCACCTTTAAAATTGACTCGTCATTTCAAAAAAAATAAAAGCAAAAGTAAAAAAATCGAGGAACCTATTTTTGAGAAAAGGCCTCATGAAGATCCCCAAAACATCCCAAAATTGGCTAAAACCAAAGGAGGCCCCATCATAGGTTGGCAAGGTAGGGGAGAGGGGACCCCTGATGAGGTGGTCCCCACCACCCCAACCAAAAAAAGACCTTTTTTTTAACTTGAGGTAATCTTCTGACACTCAATTTTTATGGACCACCTCATATGTTCGGCGGGGTCTATGCGTGGTCCCCCTCAATTTTGGGTCCATGCGTGCGTGAGTCAAGGGGAGGCTCCCCCTTGCCGACCTATGATTACATACTTTGGGGTTTTTTGAGGAACTTTATGAAGCCTTTTCTCAAAAATGAGTTCCTCGATTTTTTTACTTTTGCTTTTATTTTTTTATATAGTATTGTATTTATAAAAACCGGGTTCAATTCGATCAGGCTCTNGGGAGGCTCCCCCTTGCCGACCTATGATTACATACTTTGGGGTTTTTTGAGGAACTTTATGAAGCCTTTTCTCAAAAATGGGTTCCTCGATTTTTTTACTTTTGCTTTTATTTTTTTATATAGTATTGTATTTATAAAAACCGGGTTCAATTCGATCAGGCTCTTTAAAATTTTTAAACTCGGTTTACTCGATTTTGGGGGTATAAAAAAGGCGGTACGACATTTGCAGCTCGACATTTGCGGCTCGATATTTGCGGCCCGACATTTGCGGCTCAACATTTACGGCTCCGACATCTGCGGCTCCGACATTTGCGGCTTCGACAGCTCAAAAATGAGTAATAAATTTTAAAAAAAACCATTTTTGAGCCGCAAATGTCGTATCGCCATAAAAAATAAAGTAAAAAATCGAAAATTTTGATATATCTCTATGGGAATAGATCTGATTCCAACATAGTTCATATAAAAGTTGTAGCCATAGATCATACCAAATCAATAAAAAAGATCGTATTTGAAATTCTTTTAAACCGTCTGATCTAGAACGAATTTACTGTTAGGGTACATTTTCATGCATTTGTCCAAGGTACCCCTCTTTGAAACGCCATATCTCAGCGAAGAAAAAGTTTTGGAAATTTTTGCTTGCAGCACACATATGTACTCATCACCAAGTTACTTTTAAACCATACACGAGAAAAATCTAGAACTTTTAATTTTGGGCTTGGCTCCATCCCCTTAAAGGGGGCAGGAAAATCTCATCCGTATTGGTTCAAAAAAAAATTTTCAATTTTTTTGCATAAAAATCACCTCCTGGGGGTTTTTTCATGCGAGAAACACCATTTTGATGTTATTTTCACATTTTATGCTCCTTTATACTGAAATTTCTATTTTAATGCATTTTTGCACCGTTGCTTTTTCATGAAATTTTTCAAATTTTCAAACGTATGTATCTCATCGAAATTCTTATCGTTTTCAAAAATTTCTTTTTAAAAAAATATTCTACGCGTCCAGTAGATTACGAAAATGTGGTCAAATGCCAAATTCGATGGCGTAAGTGTCTAAAAACTCGCATTTTCAAAGGGGATACAGATCGAGGCCGGATCTAGGTCCGAAAAATTTTTTTTAATGACTTTCTATGGGTAATTTTATGCGGGGAATCGATTGCAACCATTTTCAGAGCATGAAAACGCTTTCCTGACCCTGACTCAGGCAATTTTAGGGTAGTAAATTACTGGACTGGTCCTTTAAAATTGAGAGCAAAACTATAGAAGTGCCTTTATTTTTACCTACCTTTATATTTTGGAAAGTAGATCTCTCTCCCCAAAATTTTAGTCATATTTCTAATTCTAGCCTAAATTTGTAATTTTTCACTAATTTTTAGGCATCATTGGGTTAAAAACTCTTCTTCTGCTTCCTAACAAAAATTCTTTTCCCTCTAGAAGCATTAATTATACTTGGTAAGATGAGAATCATTTTCAAATTTAAAAACATTTTCAGAGGCGCTCTTTCAAAATGTCGATAAATCCAGCAAATGTTGTCGAACTTTTACATGAACATTTTTCAACCTATCGTCAAACAAATCCGANATTTTCAGAGGCGCTCTTTCAAAATGTCGATAAATCCAGCAAATGTTGTCGAACTTTTACATGAACATTTTTCAACCTATCGTCAAACAAATCCGACCACCGAAGAAAGGTTGCTAGCCAAACATATTACTAAACTTATTGAAGCTAAACTCAAGACAGGTTTGATTGAAGATGTCCATGAATCTGATGAAGGCCTCGAAGATTTCGCTGATGAATATGACGATGAAATTTCTGATGATGGTAAATAATATAGAAAAAGGGATTAGAAGTTTAATATTTTCAGGTGAAAAGAAACGAAAAGACAAAAAAGATAAGGCCGAAGAAAAGAAACCAGAAGATAAACTTGGTAAGGAAGAAGCCGAGACATCTCAAGCTAATGAACTTACAAATGGCGAACTCACAAAAGCTGAAGAAGAAGCTATAAAATCAAGGTATTTTATCGGTATTTTAACCAATAAATGCCATATTAACATTTCGGATTCTCATGAATATTGGTAGGTCAAGTCGTTCGGGGACATCCGTTAACAACTTCGGGGACATCGGTCAACATAATTTACGAGAATAAATGCTTTTTAAACTCCTCTCGTGAAATCCAATAAAACACCCTGTGTCTCCGAAGTTGTTGACCCTAAGTCCCCAAAGTTGTTGACAGATGTCCCCGGACGACTTGACCTATCAATAACCTTGTTAGTATCCAGTGATCAGAATGGTCAATAACCAAAATTACCCTCCCCCTCCCAGTTCACATTTAAGCGTTTTATAGAGACATATTAGGAAGCACAAAATAGAAAAAAGCAGTTTTCTATTTTCTTAAACATAATAAATTAAATTTTAGAGATGAGGACGAGGTAAAACCCAAAGATAAGGATGAAAAGGAATCAAAAGAAGAAGAAGCTCAACAAAAAGACGAAGCGGACAAAAGCAAAAAAGATGAAGCTAAAAAGAAAGAAGAAGAGGCTAAGAAAAAGGCTGAAGAAGAAGCTAAGAAAAAAGAAGAGGAGGACAAAAAGAAGGCTGAGGCTGAAGCCAAAAAGAAGGAAGAAGAGGCTAAAAAGAAAGAAGAAGAGGCTAAGAAAAAGGCTGAAGAAGAAGCTAAGAAAAAGGAAGAAGAAGCTAAAAAGAAAGCCGAAGAGGCTAAAAAGAAGGAAGAAGAGGCCAAAAAGAAGGCTGAAGAGGAAGCAAAGAAAAAGGAGGAAGAAGCCAAGAAAAAGGCTGAGGCTGAAGCCAAAAAGAAGGAAGAAGAGGCTAAAAAGAAAGAAGAGGAGGCTAAGAAAAAGGCTGAAGAAGAGGCTAAGAAAAAAGAGGAAGAGGCTAAAAAGAAAGCCGAAGAGGCTAAGAAAAAAGAAGAAGAGGCTAAGAAGAAGGCGGAAGAGGAAGCCAAGAAAAAAGAGGAGGAAGACAAGAAAAAGGCTGAAGCAGAAGCTAAGAAAAAAGAAGACGAGGCTAAAAAGAAAGAGGAAGAGGCCAAAAAGAAGGAAGAAGAATCTAAGAAAAAGGCTGAGGAGGAGGCTAAGAAAACAGAAGACGATAATAAGAAAAAGGATGATGAAGCCAAAAAGAAATCTGAAGAAGAATCCAAAAAATCTGCCGAAGCAGATCAACAAAAACCTGAAGAAGAAAACAAACAAAAGGATATAGAAGAAGAAATCAAGAAGCAAGAAGAGCCTAGTCTACTAGCAGAAGAAAAGGCTAAGGACAAAGCTGAAGAAGGAGCAAAAAAGAAAGTTCATTTCGAGACTACAGAAGACGAGGCTGAGGTGGATGATGGTTCTAAAAAGAAAGCTGAAGATGAAAAAACGCGTTCAGAAAAAGTATCAGAGCAAGAACCTGTTGAAGCCAAGAGCGAAGTTGAACAACAATCTAGACTAGAAACAGACAAGAAGGCTAAAGATATAGCCGAAGAAGCATCAAAACAAGAGTTTGAAGAAGAATCCAAAACAAAAGTTGAAGATGACATCAAAAATAAAAACGAAGAGAAAGAAGGAAGTAAAACGGTAGAGGAAGATGATAAGAAGAATGCTGATGTTGAAGCCAAACAGAAGGAAGAGGCTAACAAGAAAGCTGAAGAGGAGACAAAGAAAAAGGAAGAAGAAGTCAAGAAAAAAGAGGAGGAGGCTAAAAAGAAGGAAGATGAGGCCAAAAAGAAAGCTGACGAAGAAGCTAAGAAACAGGAAGTGGAAGCTAAAAAGAAAGAAGAAGAAGCTAAAAAGAAGGAGGAGGAAGCTAAGAAAAAGGAAGCGGAAGCTAAAAAGAAAGAGGAAGAAGCCAAAAAGAAGGCTGAAGAGGAGGCTAAGAAAAAGGCTGAAGTAGAAGCTAAAAAGAAGGAAGAAGAGGCCAAAAAGAAAGAGGAGGAAGCCAAGAAGAAAGAGGAAGAAACTAAAAAGAAAGAAGAGGAAGCCAAAAAGAAGACCGAAGAGGAAGCTAAGAAAAAGGAAGAAGAGGCCAAGAAAAAGGCTGAAGCAGAAGCTAAAAAGAAGGAAGAAGAGGCTAAAAAGAAAGCTGAAGAAGAGACTAAGAAAAAAGAAGCTGAAGCTAAAAAGAAAGAAGAAGAGGCGAAAAAGAAAGAGGAGGAAGCCAAGAAGAAAGAGGAAGAAACTAAAAAGAAAGAAGAGGAAACCAAAAAGAAGGCCGAAGAGGAAGCTAAGAAAAAGGAAGAAGAGACCAAGAAAAAGGCTGAAGTAGAAGCCAAAAAGAACGAAGAAGAGTCTAAAAAGGGAGATGAAGAAGTCAAGAATAAAGCCGATGAAGACATCAAACAGAAAGAGGAGGAGGGAAAGAAGGTGGAAGAAGCTAAAAACAAAGATGAGGCTGAAACTGGAAAGAAGGAAGAAGAAATTAAAAAGAATGAGGAAGATGTCAAGGGGAAAGAAGAGGATGGCAAACAGAAAGAGGAAGAAGTTAAAAAGAAGGCTGAAGAAGAGGTTAAGAAGAAGGATGAAGAAGCCAAAAAGAAAGAAGAGGAAACAAAAGATAATGCTGAACCCGATGCTAAAAAGAAAGAGGAAGAAGCCAAAAAGAAAGAGGAAGAGACTAAAAAGAAAGAGGAAGAAACTAAAAAGAAAGAAGAGGAAGCCAAAAAGAAGACCGAAGAGGAAGCTAAGAAAAAGGAAGAAGAGGCCAAGAAAAAGGCTGAAGCAGAAGCTAAAAAGAAGGAAGAAGAAGCTAAAAAGAAGGAAGAAGAGGCTAAAAAGAAAGCTGAAGAAGAGACTAAGAAAAAAGAAGCTGAAGCTAAAAAGAAAGAGGAAGAGGCTAAAAAGAAAGATGAAGAGGCTAAAAAGAAAGCTGAAGTTGATGCCAAAAAGAAAGAAGAAGAAGCCAAAAAGAAGGCTGAAGCTGATGCCAAAAAGAAAGAGGAAGAAGCCAAGAAGAAGGAAGAAGAAGCTAAGAAGAAAGAGGAAGAGGCCAAAAAGAAGGCTGAAGCCGATGCTAAAAAGAAAGAGGAAGAGGCCAAGAAGAAAGAAGAAGAGGCCAAAAAGAAGGCTGAGACAGATGCCAAAAAGAAAGAAGAGGAAGTCAAAAAGAAGGAGGAAGAAGCTAAGAAGAAAGAGGAAGAGACCAAAAAGAAGGCTGAGGCAGATGCTAAAAAGAAAGAAGAGGAGGCCAAAAAGAAAGAAGAGGAAACCAAAAAGAAGGCTGAAGCTGATGCCAAAAAGAAAGAGGAAGAAGCCAAGAAGAAGGAGGAAGAAACTAAAAAGAAGGAGGAAGAGGCCAAAAAGAAGGCTGAAGCCGATGCTAAAAAGAAAGAGGAAGAGGCCAAGAAGAAAACTGACTCAGATGCCAAAAAGAAAGAAGAGGAAGCCAAAAAGAAGGAGGAAGAAACTAAAAAGAAAGAGGAAGAGGCCAAAAAGAAGACTGAAACTGATGCCAAAAAGAAAGAGGAAGAGTCCAAAAAGCAACCCACTGATGAATCCAAGAAAGAATCTGAAGTTGCCTCCACAAAGAAAACCGAAGAAGCTCAAGCGAAAGTTCAGGATGAACCAAAATCCGAATCATTGCCCAAAAAGGATGAAAAATCTCCTCAAGATGAATTAGAAACTCCACTTAAAAAATCCGAAGAACAAGCTCAAAATCAATCTAACCAAGAAGCCAAATCGACTGCCGAAACAAAGAATGATCTAGAATCTTCTCAACAAAAAGCTTCTCAACCTTCAAAGGAAGAAGATTCAGGTATCTCTGAATCGAAGCCAAAAACCCCTCTCGAAGATGAAAATCTTCTTTCAAAGATTGAAGAGGCACTCGCTAAAGAAAAGAAAGAGGGCACTAAAAAGAAAGGCCGAAAAGTGAAATCAAGGAAAACTACTGAAGAACAGGTGACCGCCAAATCGGACAACAACGTTGAAGCTAATGATGTGCAAGAAAAAATACCAGAAGAAGAAGGTGCTCAAGGAAATCGGGAAACTTCAGAAAATGCGTATGTTCAAAAATCGACTGGTGAAGCCGAGAATGGTACCATTGAAGCCTCAGACGCACAAAAATCGGCTGAAGATCAGCCCAAAAAGAAAAGTATGTGGTTTTTTTAAAATGTTGATTTTTCGATTTTTTAGCAAAGCGAGCGATCGAAAATCTCGAAATTCGACCGGAATCAGCACCTGCGGTATCCGAAGTTACGATGGAAGCCGTTTCCGTCCCTGTCTATGAATCCTCAAGACCACCCAAGTTAGATCTTGATAGAAAAGGTAAGATTAATTTTTGTGAAATTTTGAAAAAAATTTTTTAGACGAACCTTACGAAATCATGTCCCCAACCTCCCGTATGCAATATGAACTCTTGTCTCCGGTATCGCGACGCGAACGATTCGGCTCTGCTTCGAAGTCAATCTTTTCTCCGAAGCCCATCTCCGAAGAGATCATCACCCAACGTATGGCCCAATACATCGCCGATAGGTCTATTGTCCACTTGCTCACACCATGGCAAGCAGTGACAAAAGCATGGCGTGGACAACCCACTCTGTACATGCCATACAGTATTAATGTAGCGTCGCCGTACAGCAACCCATATAGACGCTCGTACCAGCCAACTTATCAACCATATACCACCTTGAATACAAGGCTCTACAATCGGCTGCACAAGATCTCGTATTCGTCACGGCCCGTGTATAAATCTTCATATAGATATTCTTACAGGTATTCGAGCTCTTAGATGTTAGATTTATATGTGTAAATAAATATTTTGTGTAAATAAGTTGGTCCGTATAAAATACATAAAATCGAAGGAATGCATGCGTATGAAGTTATGGTTAAGTGGCAGAGTTCTTGAATTTTTTTGTTTCTAGGGCTCAGGATCGAATCCCAGATCGTTTCAAAAATTTTGCATGTTGTTTTTTGAATTTTTTTAAACATTAATTAATGGATAACACCTTAGAGCAAATTAAGGCATATATAAAAATCACCATGAAAAATATTATTGTACGAGTTGGTACTCGAACCTGTACCCGACAAGCCAAAAAAAGAAGCTTTACCACTGAGCCATATATCAAGTCATCAGTCTTAACAAAAATTTATATATTAATAAAGCCCATGAGAACCAAACAAACTGTAAATAAGTTTAACATAAATATATACAAGTCGATATAAAAAACCCGCGAGATTATATGTGTCACAAGCTTAGGCTTTTGCCTAAGCACATTTGGAAGCATTCGGATGATCACACATCAAAGTTTCTGGACTAAAATCTAATCCTGGTGGGCAGTCGAAATGGTATGCGGTGCCGCCAACACATCTATAGAATTTGCTACAACTTTGAGAGTCTGGGTAAAATCCATCAGGGCCACAGACAAATTCTGAAAAAAAGTGAAATTTTTTTGTCAGTTGAAGGGAAAATTCTGTTCAGGACATTATTTATGAGAGACACTGAGATGATAACAATTGTTCCATTATTCTTTCTCGAAAAAAACTGAGCAGGCTAAGATTAAGCCTAATCCTAAGCTTTAGCATAAACATAAGAGTAAGCCTAAGTCCAAATCAAGCCTAATCATAACCTTAAGACTAACTCTAAGCCTAGCGTAAGCCTAACTCTAAGCTTAACCCTATACCTAAACTAACCCTAAGATAAGCCTAATCCTAAGCTTAAGCCTAAATCTAAGCATAAGTCTAAGTCCAAGCTAAACCAAGCCTAACTCTACGCCTAAGCCTAAACCTAGTCCTAACTCTAAGCCTAACTTTAAGCCTAATCCTAAGTCTAATCCTAAGCCTAAACCTAAGTCTAACTTTAAGCGTAACCCTAAGTCTAAGCCTAAACCTAAGCCTAATCCTAAGTCTTAGCCTAACCCTAAGCCTAACCCTAAGCTTAAGCCTAAGCCCCCAACTTTTTCCCTATGGTTATGACTTTTTCCTCTTATGCCGTGAATTTTGCCTCTCATTAGATCTGTACATCTCCCTTAACCAGATTTTTCTACAACCCTACTTTTTGTCGGATCAGTTGTTCTTTTTGGAGGCATTTTTGTCGATTTTTCAACCCTAGTACAACTAGCAAGGTAGGCCTAAAAAAATTGAATTTTTTCTGAAAGCTCAAAAATTTACATACATGAGTGCAATAACCAAGTCGAGCACTATATTCTAATCCACTTGGGCAAGATAGAGCAAATCCTTTATCTAGAAAATTGAATTTTATTTTTTATGGGTTAATTTTTTTAAAAAGATACTCGATAAGCATAGCAAAAAGCTATCGCAAGAATTTGGTAGTGCTTGAAAACCGTCCGCTTGTCCATCACAAAATCGGTCAAAAGTAGAAATGGTGGCTACGGAACTTGTGGTAGAAGGTATGACAGTTGTTGGTGCTGGAGGTGGTAAAGTGGCTATCTAAAAAGTTTTCATCCAAACTGGAAAATTTTTTACAACCATTAGTCATATGGTGCTTTTAGGATTTTTCGAGGATATCTTTAGGATGTTCCGGGATATCATATTTCGAAGGGTGTAAAGGCATTTCGTGGGTGTGCTAGACATAAAATTTTTAAAAACATCATAAAGCGCTTTTTTTACAGCCTAAAACTTTGCTCATCAAATGTTTTCACAAAATTTTTTATCTTTTTTGAGATTTTTTGATTTTTCTAATTTTTCCAAAAGTTTTCATGGAAAAATAATAGCGCCATATTGTTGCCCGCCTAAAAAAATGGATGTGCAAAAATTTTCATGAATTTTGACAACAAAATTTTAAAAATGAATTTTTGGCGCGAGATTGAACCCGCGCCCTTTGAGTGAAGTCCGAGCGCTTTGACCACTCGGCTATGGGCAAACCCCCACATATTCCATGATATGATACTCGTTTTGAAGCGCTCGGTGAGCTGAGTCTGTTGACGACATTTTTAAAATTCTGATCCTTGCATTCATCTTTTTGGATTTTTTGTAAACTGTGAGTGGAACAGTTATAAAATGCATAACAAATGTATTTAAACGAGTATTTTTTATTATTTGAGTATTTTTATTTAAGTATTTTTTTGAATTTCGGTATGGATTAGTTTTTTATCTAAAATTGATTAATCTCAATTAAAAAATCGGTGCTAGTTGACAATATGAGTTCCATAGGTTTTTATGAGTCCAATGGATTTTTATGAGTCCAATGAATTTTTTATGAGTCCCATCAGTTTTTATGAGTCCAATGGATTTTTTTATGAATCCCATCAATTTTTATGAGTCCAATAAAAAATTCATTAAAAAAATAAAAGCTTAGTTAAGCCTAGTTTAGGAAACATAGTGAGTTACAGCCCTGTAGGTTCGGCCTAATCCAAAAGTAGGTATTGCCCATAATCGAAAATAGGGATGCGATTTTTGTAGTCTTAAGCTAGGCTAGGCCTAGGCTTAAGCTTAGGCTAGAAGGCAGGCAGTAGGTAGGCAGGGCTTAGGCCTAAGCACTACCTAAGCCTATAGGCGAAGCCAAACTTTATCGAAGATTGGTTTGATTGTTGTTGCCAGGTGGGCATCATAAAGGTATCATGCAAACATTCGGTTGCCATCATGGTTCAAGAAAAAATTATCGAGTTTCCTCCTGAGACTACCTCAAAACCTATTACCCAGTCGGAAAAGAGGGCATCCAAGAAAAAGCCAAGGTGCTCTTCGCCGCGATTACTAATGCATTTTTGACTTGTTATATTTCAATTGTTGAATAAAATTTTTAAAATATTCAAATAAGCAAAAAAATACTCAAATAAATATAAAAAATACTTAAATAAAAATACCCAAATAAATAAATAAAATACTCAAATAAATAAATAAAAATACTCAAATAATAATATTTCAATGCATAACATATGCATTTCAGTTTTTTCTTACCACTTGGTTTTTAATATCAACATCACCAAGCTCTTTGGCGATAACTGAAATTAATGGATATCTAACGCCTTGGCCATTGGAGCATTGTCCATTGAAATCGTCAAAATCTAGGGTCCAGACAAAAGCGCCACCAAATTTGTTGTCCTTGATCCATTGGACCTAAAAATTCGAATGTTTTTTACGGTTTAGTTTTTGATATAAGTGCGTGTGAAGTTTCGTCTGTGTATTACAACGAAACCATTTGCCTAGGTTTCAAATTCCTGATTCAGGAAATTTGAAACCTAGGCAAAATGTCGATCTCCCCGCATGTTTTTACCCCTAGAGAGGTCATTTCCAGAAAAAAATTTTCACGTGGGTAGCCCCCTATTGTGTAGTAGCTACAAAATGGTAATTTTTTGACGATTTTTGATGAAAAAATTCATTTTCTATTGAAAATGGACATTTTTCAAAAAATTTTAAAATCGGTACAACATCTTGGTCGGTCTATAGGAGATGAAAATTTCAATTTTTTTAGTAACAGAGAGTTCCTCCCTCCTGCACCCTTGGTTATGTTACTGATACAAGTATGACAATTTGTATTAGTAATACAAACCTTGGTCCGAACAGATTCCACATCATCATAACTGAACCACTGATTTCCCGAGACCAAATATGGAACTTTTGTCTGATCATCCAAGTAACGAGTCGCTCCTTGGGCCAGCAGTTCACAAAACTAAAATTTTTGATATGCAAATTTCGTGAAATTTACAAAACCTCAAAATAAGCACCAGTTCCAGCTTCTTGAACAAATTGTGTAGATCGGGCGGTGGTGCCTGGAGCGCCAATTTCGGTATTCGAAGAGGATAATGTCCAACCGCGGCCATATGTTGGGATACCGATGATGATTTTGGATTTTGGCATGCCATGCTCTGCCCAATAGCCAGCTGCTCCAGCCTAAAGATTGACATCGCTATGTATCATAATGGGTTTTATAAAACTTACAACATTCCAAAGTTTCATAGCATCACTATCTGAATCCCTTCTATAAAGTGGGCTGTTTAGGCCAGTTTTTTGTTCCCAAGCACCATGGAAATCATAGCTCATCAGTAAAACAAAATCAAAAAGGCTAAAAAAGTTTTTATTTTTTCAAAAATCAAAAAAATTTTTACTCGGCCAAAGCTGGGATGTCATATCCATTTTGGATATTGGTCGTACCAGCAGCAACAGCGGCTGTTATCAATAGTCGGTCTTTGCCGGAAGTTTGAGCCTCGGCTATAGCTGCATCGCGGAGTTCCTAAAATTAAAGTTAAGGATTGGTCTTGAGGGGGTTCACATGACGCCGTGGCAAGTGTAGAAAAACAAAATCGAAGGGGTCTATGTTGTACTTGATTAGTGACAAGTGAGCAAAAATGAATGAAAAAGTTGACAAGTGGGCACTTGATAAGTGGCAAATGCACAAAAAAGTTGACAAGTTTGACACTTATCACTTGTCAGAAAAAGTGATAAAGCTCTTTAGCTTAATCACTTTGTTTGACAAGTGTCGAACTTGTCAACTTTTTTGTGCATTTGTCACTTATCAAGTGCCCACTTGTCAAGGTTTTCATTCGTTTTTGCTCACTTGCCACTAAGGGTCGCCACAAGCTATCACACTACCACAAGCAACGGCACAAGCTATCGTACGAAGCCATCGTACGAGTGTAAAATACACTCATACGACGGACGAAATGGCTACAAGCTATCGTACGAATTTCGTCGTACTGCATTGTAGACATGACAGACAACTGTCAAATTCTGGGGTTTCAACTGTCACAATGACAGTTGTAACTGTCAAATGACAGTTGCAACTGTCAAATTTTTTTTTCATAAATTTTTATAATTCTAGCATACTGGTGTTATTTGAAGTAAGAAAATCACATTTTTAAATTTAAATTTATTTTCAAGCCCGACAGTTGCAACTGTCACCATGACAGTTGCAACTGTCATTGTGACAGTTGCAACTGTCAACTGACAGTTATAACTGTCAATCATTTTTTTGAACTTAATTCGTCATTTGCAAGCCAAAAAGTGAAAATTGGACATGTTCAACAACTATCAAATTTTTGGGTTTCAACAGTTGCAACTGTCACAATGACAGTTGCAACTGTCATGGTGACAGTTACAACTGTCAAGCTGACAGTTGCAACTGTCGGACTTGAAAATAATTCTAAATTTAAAAATGTTGATTTTCTCCCTTCAAATAACACCAATATGCTAGAATTATACAAATTTATGCAAAAAATTTTTGACAGTTACAACTGTCTGTTGACAGTTGCAACTGTCATTTGACAGTTACAACTGTCATTGTGACAGTTGAAACCCCAGAATTTGACAGTTGTCTGTCATGTCTACTGCATTGTACGACAGCTTGTGGCGATTTCGTCGTACTTTTACGTTTTTTTTACGATTAATTTTACGATCGTACGATGACTTCGTATGATAGCTTGTGGGGCCGTCGTACTTTCGTACGATAGCTTGCGCCGTGCTTGTGGCGACCCTAATCACTTGACACTTGTCATTTTTCACTTGTCGCTAATCAAGTACAACAATCGACCCCAGGGGGTCTGACGAATTGATTATGTGCATTGGAAAGCAGTGAAAATGCTTCCATGACCTTGATTCAGGGAAAGAGGTGTATATTGAAGCGAAAATGACCCAGCAATGAATTTTCGACGGAAAACTGTTTTTAGATCTTCTAGGCGGGAAACGGATTGCGCGAATTTTCGAAAATGCTTTCTTAATCCTGTATAAAGAAGGCATCGTAACGAAATAATTTTTTCAATGTTTTTGAATTGTTTTGTGTATTAACGCGAAAACCCTTTTCCTTATAGTTTGTTCGCAATCATCCTTTTCTCATTGCATCTTTATCACATGGTGATTCATCGCATGGCATCCTGCGTGGGGCTTGATGGCAAGTAGCTTTTTAGGGAGATTTAAAAAAATCTTTCATACCCTGATAAAAGTGACATAATTAGCCATATCTGTCGGCCCACTAGGATACTCCCAATCGATATCAATACCATCGAATCCATGTTTTCGGACAAAGGCTATAGCTGAGTCGATAAATGTCTTCCGATTGGTAGATGTCGAACTCATCCCTTGGAACAATCTTGTACCGAAACTCCAGCCGCCAAAGGAAAGCAAGGTTTTGAGTTGGGTATCGGTTTTCTTGAGATTGTTTACCTGGGCAAACATGCCGACTCCACCCCAAGAATTTGGGAGATCGGCTGGATCGTAGGCTCTAAAATTTTATTTTTGAAATTTTGATAATACACTAGCTGGAGAGATATACTCCTAAAAATTGGGAAGAACATTATACAGGGTGGCGCAAAAAGTGCACTTATGTGAATTGTTGGGACCCGAAAATTAATTTTTCTTAAATTGATATATGGGGGTAATTTTATGCGGAAATCGATTGCGCGCATTCCTTCACCCTGAAAATGCTTCCCTGATTCAGGGAAAAATCGGGTTTTTGAAGCGAAAATTGTATTTATCGCATTTTTTCAAAAATGCACCTTTTTTTAACCCACTCTGTAATTTAAAAATTCCTTACCTAGCAGTATAATCCTCATTCATCCACCCAAAAGCATACATAATATGTGTACATAAACCTGGAATGTACTGATCCGGCATAAATTTCGCCCTGCCCCAGCGATATTGTGCCCAGTTGGTGAAGTAGCATGGCCTTATATAACTTCCAGAACTTGCAACAGCATGCTGTCGAGCATTATTATTTTGGGAATGGGCTAAAAATATTTGAAACAGTGGGACTAGATTCAAGTTTGACAAAAACTGGCGGAACATGACCACAGCAACATCATAAATGGACAGGTAGAAATAGAAATGTTTAATCTGGTGTTGTGTTTGAGAGGTTGCTTTTTGGCCGTACCGGATTGAAATTTGAGGCAAAATTTTCGAGTGTGTCTATAGGTCAGAATTTTTAAGGCTAGTTTTTATTGAAGAGTTCAGTGTTGGAATGGTGTTGGGGAAAAAAAGAAAAATTTCGGATTTTTTGAATTTTGTCAAAGAAATTTTTTGTTTAAACTTACAGTGATAGGAATACCCATTAACCAGCGGTAAAAGTTTTATAGCAAGTGCCGCCAAAAATAATTTGAGCATTTTTTAGGCGAATAAGAAAAGTATAAAAAAATAGAAAAATTCGACTTCTTTACTATTGCTTCGTCGACTCTTTTTGGCCTAAAATTCTACTACATTAAAGGACCAGTCCACTCGGAAAAAAGCACTATGAAAAAGTTATATATTTGGAAAGTTCATGAAGCATTTTTTTACGGCATGTTCTGAATCGTTGTAGTTTTTGAGATAATTGAATTTGAAGTTGGCGATTTTTAAAATTTTGTGTATTACAACGAAAACATGAACGCAGTGAAAATTCGATATAGATAAGAACGGGATGGAACGATCGTTCAAACAACACATGAACGGGATGACCAAGAACGGGAAGACAATAGTGCTTGTAATTTCCTTCATCGTCTCGTCGATTCGTCCCATTATTGTGTATGCCGAAAATTCGTCCCTGAATCAATAAAAGTTGTGTATTTACGCGAAAATTTAAATTTTTTTTTTCGTTTTTCATCGACCAATAAATTTGATAAAAATTGATTTTTTTTAATTTTAAAAATTACAGACTTTATTACAATATAAACAAGAAATTGTAAAAATTCACAAATCCAAACATCTATTTTACATGGAATTTCACGACGAAAATTCATTTTTGATCAAAATGATTTTTATTTATACAGACAAAGATGTGTTAGAAATGACTTCCGGAAACAAGTGGGCATGATATGTAAGAGTGTATCCGGGAAAGTTTTTTATTACAAAAAGTATGAAAACAAATGTTGAGTCATAAAAAAGCATTATGAGCAAGATTGAGATGTTGTTTTTATCTAGTTATTTATAAGAAAACGGAAGTCGACTGATCAATTGATGTAATTTTTTTATCAAAAAAACTTTGAACTTATTAACAAGCTATGCTTAGGCTTAGTAATAGGCCTAGGATAAGGCTTGGGATTAAGTTTAGCTTAGCTTAGGCCTATGTTTATTCGTAGGCTTGGGTTTAAGCTTAGATTTAGGCTTAGGCTTGTGCTTAAAGGACCAGTGCAACAGAAAAATCGATTTTCTGGAAATAAGCCTATCATGTAGAACTACATT
>OZJO01001675.1:0-10043 GCA_900406225.1 Acrobeloides nanus
ATTTTTATGAGAAAACCGTCGATTCGTACGTTTTTCTAGGCGGGGAATCGATTGCGCACACTCCCAAACCGTGAAAACGCTTCCTTGACCCTGATTCAGGGAAGGAATTGGTGTTTTAAAGCGAAAATCAAATTTTAATTTTTTCCCCTGAATCAGGGCCAAGGAAGCGTTATCACAATTGGCAATGCGCGCAATCGATTCCCCGCATAAAATTAGGGGTAGTAGGGTAATTTTTAGGAAAAAATTTTCGTTCTCCAAAATGGTCGCAAAACGCACCCCCCCCCCTCTTTAGGGGGCGGCAAGACTTTTTTCCGCAACTGTAGATGATAAAAATTTGTTTGTTTTTAATTAATTTCATGGTTTTTATGTTTCTATTATGATTTTCGGGAGCAAATCTCAATTTTTGTCTTTGTGGGTAGCCATTTGGCACTAGCTCCAAAATTTTCTCTAAAAAAATTCCGTGATTAGGACGTTCGATTGAGCCATCGAGCGACGGGAACGGATTTAAACTCAATTTTTGACGAATTTTTGAAATGTGAGAGCAATAAAAAACAACAACTCGTACAATTGTGAAAATCATGCAAAATTTTACCTTAGCATAAAACAGCAAAATTATCAGAAATGATGAGCAAAATAAGCCAATTATTTGTAAAAAATCGAATGTTATAGCAAGAACATTAACACCTGGAGACACCCCTATGGAATTCGAACTTGAATTGTTGGTATTCATATTTTATATTAACAAATATAATAGCGAAAATTATGTATTTTAAAATTAGAAATTTTAATGCAAACACTTTCTTGAAACTAATAATATCACCTCTAATTTTTATAACTAAAAAATGTCGTAAAAATTAATGTTACTATTAAAATTCTCGTGATATTCTATGTCTACTGCCGTATCCAGGGGTGTCAGTGTAAAGAGTGCAATTACACACTACGAAATGAAGCAAAATTATTGGGTTGGTACATAATTCTTGATACTATGACATAAGGTCTCTGATTGTTTATGGGAAAAGGCTTAAAGGACCAGTCCACTTTTGAACCGAATTTTGTTGAAAAGTGGAAAAGGAAGTTCACGTTGGGGCAACCACTTTTTGCTTTGGAAGTAAATTTCAATTCGACAACCCTGAGGAGATATTTGACATACAAAATTGCATGAAAAATTTAAATGTGTCTGGGTATTGAAGCGAAGGGATTGGCACCATTTGAAATGTACTGTAACGAATTATAAAAAAGCCATTTTTACAAAGATCTTAAAATTTTCATAAAAAGGCAATTGCAGCACTTTTTATATCTCTATGAGACGAATAAAATGGCACCAAAATTATCCGATTTGAACATTGTTTTGGGTTATCGAAACGAAAACATAAATCAGAATTTTCGTTTCAATAACCCAAAACAATNGTTCTAATCGGATAATTTTGGTGTCATTTTATTCGTCTCATAGAGTTATAAAAAGTGCTGCAATTGCCTTTTTATGAGAATTTTAAGATCTTTGTAAAAATGGCTTTTTTATAATTCGTTACAGTACATTTCAAATGGTGCCAATCCCTTCGCTTCAATACCTAGACACATTTAAATTTTTCATGCAATTTTGTATGTCAAATATCTCCTCAGGGTTGTCGAATTGGAATTTACTTCCAAAGCAAAAAGTGGTTGCCCCAACGTGAACTTTCTTTTCCACTTTTCAACAAAAATTCGGTTCAAAAGTGGACTGGTCCTTTAAAGGGACACTAACCATGGCTTAGGTTTTGCCAACTTTTTTAAAAAAATTAATAAAAAAATGAGTTTCAACCGAATTTTTTGGGCGACCACACATTCGATTGCTGGTAATCTGGAGAATTTTTTTGTAAAAAAAATTATTGAAAAATCACACATTTTATCTGAGATATAGCCATTTGAAGTTTGGACCCAAAATGCCCATTTTTCCTTATTTTCAAAACTTTGCCAAAAATTGGGTATAGGACGGATTTCTTCGAGCAACGGCAATCTTGAATGATGGGAATCTGAGGGATTTTTTACAAAAGAAATTATTGAAAAAGCTTTTAAAATCACGAAGATATGATTTTTTGAAAATTATGCTTTTTTCAATTTTTGCACTTTTTTTTGAAAATAAGGAAAAATGGGCATTTTGGGTCCAAACTTCAAATGGCTATATCTCGGATAAAACGTGTGATTTTTCAACAATTTTTTTTACAAAAAATTCTCCAGGTTACTAGCGATTGAATGTGTGGTCGCCCGAAAAAATTCGGTTGAAACTCATTTTTTATTAATTTTTTAAAAAAAGTTGGCAAAACCTAAGCCATGATTAGTGTCCCTTTAAAAAATTTTATATTGGAAATTGAAAATTATATTTTTCATCTAAAAATCGACTACCTTTTGCCACAAAAAATGCGATTTTTGGTCATTTTGAATCACTTTTCAAAATTTTTTATGTTGACGGATTAGAAGAAGATTGCTAGCCAAGTGCTTCTTGAGCACCGGTCAAACATTTCATGGATGAGGCCAAACACCAGCAGTGGGTCTCTCTTATCCCCTATCCACTAATCTTCTATCCGGTTAGCCCACTGTTAGCGTTTAGCTCTTGGTCTCACACAAGAACTAACTGTAGTCGAGAAAGAAAGAACGAAATCCATATAGGCCCTTAAGTGGTATGTATAAGCAGTAGTCGTCTCAATCGTCGAGAGCGAGAGGCAATTACTGTGTTGCGCAAGCATCGTTTGATGATAGTAATCCCATTCGTGTGTATATCTGTGTTCGTGGGCTTCTTCTTCTCGTTTGCCTAGATTATCCATACAAACCGTTTTCTAATGTTTTTATGTAGCAGGAGTAATGACGCGCATCTTCTTCTATCTCGCGTTCATCGTTTCGATTTTGAGAGTACAAATTTGCAAATCAGCCGACAACCAACCGACCGATAGGCTGAATGAGAAGGGAAAAGAAGAAGAAGATGAAGAGCGATTTGTCGATTGTTTCGGACGATGGTCATTAGCGGATAAGAATGAATTTATCGGACGGAGAAATGAGCAATAACTATATGTTTAAGTTGATTTGTAAATTTTCTTCTTTTGTGCTTCGAAATGTCAATAAAGGGTTTGGTAGTATGGAAATTAAACATGGTTACAGGAAAATCGTTATCGAACGGTTATTTCAACGCGTAATTTTATGGGGAATAACTTTGTAAAATATCAGAAAATTCGTGTGGTTAATGTCCGTCTTGTCCGCGGACAAGTCTTGTCCGTCCCACTCGATGTACATCAACAAGCCTTGTCCGTCTTGGCCGCGGACAAGCCTTATCCGTCCCATTAGTTGTCCTTCTTGTCCGCAGACAAGCCTCGTCCGTTAAGATATTGTCCGTTGTTTATCCGGATGAACAAAGGGCGCATCCCTTCTACACAAAACCCCCTGTTCTACACAAAATCAGCCGCTAAAACATCTTATTTTATGTTGTCTGACTTTTCGTTTCGATACATTTTCCCTGAATCAATGTATGAAGTGCGTAGGTTTTCGAGTATATAGAGAATTTCCCCCAATTTTAAAAATTGATCCAAACTTGCTAGTTTTAATCACTTTTTGAATTTTTTACTTAAGCTCTCATACAGCGGATTTTTTGCTAATTACACCATTCTTGAAAAACCCATCCTGCAACATATGGCTAGCACAAATTTTCCTCTAAAACAATACATTTACATTTCAATACCCTTATATGATCATAAATGGCATCAAACAACCCTTTTACAAGATAATCCTTTCCTGCCGCATGTCACTCCAATTTGCTGTTGTTGTCCGCTCGAAGAGCAGCATCAATTAGCACTTGAACATACCGGGTCTATAACTATTACTACTGATGCCTCACGGCCAAGTGCCACTCCTAGACATAAATACTTAGGGTAAAGTGAGCAGCAAAAGAAAAAGAAGTGTGTTTGAACATGTGTACATACTCATGGATGGAAACATGAGGAGTGTGGCCACTGGCCACAGGTCAATTGATCGGATAATAATTAGCATAACTAATCTCTGCGGAGGGAGAGAGACCACTGGTCTAAATCTAAACCTAAATCCTTTGTTATTGTAATCGAACGGTTACCGATCGCAGATGGTCATTGGAGAAAGTGAAGCTATAGGAGTAAAAACAGCGGCTGATCTCAGGCAATTTTTGGCTTTTGGTTATAGGTTATGTAAGAAGTCAAGGGATTTGAAATTTGATAAGGTATTTTTGGGGCCAAGAGTTTTGAAACATCTGAAAAATTTTGCTAGAATGACAAATAATGCTTTCCACATTTTTTGACCTTCAGCCGTATGGGGGTGGGTATATACCCGATGTGCTATTCATTCTCTATGTCACCAACAGACCTCCCTCCCCCACTAGTGGGCTGGGGAGTTTAAAAATTTTAAAAAAATCCCTGATCATAAAGGTAGCCCTTATGTTTTTGGGAAAACTTAGCTTTCTTGGAGAAGTGCCCTCTAGCCAACTTTTCTCCACATGCCACTCTCTCCATGAGGGAGGGGATAGGTCAATGTATGGGGGTATATCCCCTCTCTTTCAGAGAGTGAATAAAAAAAGTGCAGTCCTTCTTGCTGAAACACACTATACTCCTCATTTTTGAATTTCTTAAACGCATTCAATCAATGGGTGTAACACCCGATAACTTTATGAGACAGAGAATTATAGCCAAGTTTGAAGACACGGACCCCCAGGAGTGGAAAACAATCAGTGTCATTAATTGGCTCTACACGCATCCCTGCGCATGAACTAGCCAAGACAATCGAGTATATTGACTACTGTACCGTAACATAGAGGGGCATAAGAGACATAAGGCATAAGTGATGTGAAAGAACGAAGAATGAATGTCTTGTGAGAAATCGAGCATGAAATTACAACTTGTATTAATTGTGGTTTTACATTTGTGACATGATGTTCGATTTTGGGCAGCCTTTTGTTTGACAAGGTTATGGCCAGATTAGAGAGGAATTGAGTGTGGGTCAAAGATTTTGGTCTTCTTGAAAAATATGATCTTTTCAAAATTTACAAGAAAGGTAAAAATGCATAAAAATGATTAAAGTGTCCAAAAAAGTCGACTTACACCAAGATACATATTTTTAACAAAAACATGTTACTCTAAAGGTTTCATGGTTCGGTGGTACTGGGCTTGTCTCAGGCCTCACTCAAGCTGGTTCAAACCCCACAGAGACCAAAAGATTTTGCCTACTAATAACGTCTTTTCGGATGCTCTCTAGAATAGTCGCATTACACACAAGTTCATTTGACTCACCCTGTATAAAAAAATTGACCCAAAAATTTTTTACGAACAAATTTTTTAAAATAGTTTTTAAAACTAAAATTTCCTCTCTTTTTATGACATTTCAAAGTTGATCAAAACGATTTATTAGGCCATTTACATGACTTCATTTGTATGGCTCTCTCAGCTGCTAAGTAATTGCCATTTGGAGAAGAAAGAAAGTCACAAAATCGGTGCCAAATTGCCGCTTCCATTTAGTGTTTGACATACTCCGTTTACATCCATACAACAAAACTCATGCCCTGAGGCGCCGGCATTGTATTTGTGCATATCCATCCCCGCATACATTTTAATATCTAGCTGAAAGGATCTCCAGCTGTTCCTAAGCTCGGTGGGAGTTCGCATAATCGTCGCTTCCAGTTGGGATTTTCTATACATGCGGGGTGGTGGTGGGCTTATTTGAAAGCATTCGCATTCTTCTCATGGCCATATACGGAGTCGGAAGATAGAGCCGGGCCAAGTGGCGTTTTCCAAAACGCCCATGGAGAGCCGAGTGGAGGAACACATAGCCCTATTCATTCCCGAATTGCTAGCGCTATGTAAATGACATACCATATCCTTTTATAAAGAGAACGCAAATGATGGAAGGAAAAATGCCCACGCTGAAAACGTGAAGCAATCATGGAGTTTTTATAAGAAAAGAAAATTGGTGTAAAATATTGAAGGTTTTTTATAAGGGGTCGTTTTTATGGTCGNGCCCACGCTGAAAACGTGAAGCAATCATGGAGTTTTTATAAGAAAAGAAAATTGGTGTAAAATATTGAAGGTTTTTTATAAGGGGTCGTTTTTATGGTCGGAAACGGACTATAAAATGAGAAGCATGCCACTTCACCACTTTACCATGGGTGATGAATTTTCATTGTTGACGGAAAATGCCATATACAGGGGGTGGTCTTAACATGGGAATACTCTTTCAAAATTCCGGTTTATTTGAATGTTTTGGATCATGCTTAACAAAATTTTGCAAAAAAATTTTTTCAAAAAAGTGCTATGAGTACCAAATAAACCAGCTTCAAAATCAATTTGACGAGGTGGGATTCGAACTTTGTACTATTGGACTCGAAGTCGGGAGCACTACCACTGAGCCAAGCTTACGATAAAACGCGGATTTTTAATTTTGCTTATAATTTAACATGAATTTTTTTTGACTCATAGCATTTTTTTGAAAAAAATTTTTTGCGGAAGTTGTTAAACATAGTTCAAAAACTCAAATAAACCGAAATTTTGAAAGAGTATTCCTGTGTTAAGTTCTCATATCCATTGGGATATAGCGTATCCAGGATTCAATTTCAGGGAGGGCATTTTTTGTTCGCCGCGGAAATAAAAAAATGTTGCTAGAAAAATATACGATCTTTGTCTCTAGAAATATGCAAACACTTTTCTCGAAAAGTTTGAGGTATCGAAAGCACTTGGCACTAGCGATCTTATACTTTTGTGCCTGTCTCGATGACTTCTTCTCAAAGTCTTGAGCTGGGTTGTAGGTTCAAGTTCTCGTCCTCACTTCCGCTGCTTGTAATGCAAGATGACATTTGAGCGAGTGATGGCTTTTTAGATTAATAAGTGTTGTCAACAAGCTCGTTGATTGAGACGATCGAGGGAATCACACACCGATGTATTGCAATAAAAAAGTTTTTTAGTTCATTGTTTATTTAGTATTTTACGTATACCTGATATTTGATACCAGAAAATTTTTGTGAATAAAATTTTTTTGACTTCTTGAACTAAAAAATAATTTTCAGAATGAAAAATTCGTTTATATGCTTCAAAATTAGAATTTTAGAATAGTAAAAATTGAATTTAAAATTGTAATGAAAATTTTAAAAATGAAAAAATTGAATTTTTGACATCAAAATTCCGAGCTACTTCGGCTCTTATACCCCCATTGAACGTGGTCTAAAATCGAAAAATTTTCTTTTTCGAAATTTTCTCAAAAATGATTAGAGGTATAGCCCATTTCAACTCATAATCCTTGCGGATTTCTTAAAAGTTAGTAAGGAACGATCCCGTCCGACCTGGCAAGTTAAGAAACTTGGGCCCGCGGATTCGATCCCCTGAGGGTAAAATGTTGAGAAATTAAAAAATTTTTAGCAGACCCCCTAAATTCGACCTCGTAGAATTTTTGCCTATTTTTATTTTCTTTGAAAAATTTTTCCTTTGCCTGGATAAAATAATTTTTACTCGATTGATCAAAATCTTGACATCATTTTTCTGCAATTTAAACTCCTCATCCAAACACTTCATCACCCAAAATTTATGCAAATTCCATATCCTGAAAACCGAAAAGTTTCGTGCATTTATGCCACTTATGAGCTACCCAACGACACGCCATCTGGATTCGACGTAATGAAATTTTGGCTCGTCATAATCATAATAACAAATCGTTGTCAGCACACCAAAAGAGCGGCTCAACTCAATTCATCTGAATTCTAAGAAGGCACTTATCCAGTTTTGAAAGTTTTCGGCTATAGCCTAGAGCTGCTACTTAGCCCAAGGCGGCTCAATGAGATGCTAAGTGGCTGGCAAGTGACATGTTTTATGGGCTAGTAAAATGTCGAGATTTATAAAGTGATCTATACGGTATCTTAAAAATAAAAATGCACGATTTTGTTACATTTTCCACTTTAAATATGGGCATACATGAAGAGCATGGTAGTTTTTTTGGCTAAAATTGACGAAAACTCGAAATCTTAAAAATGGGTCATGCCATTCGGCTCATCTCAATGAGACGAGTAAAACGAGGTATATATTGTTCACAAAAGAAGAAAATTCGCATGACCGAATGGTTAATGTGACAGGATTTCACTTATAAGTCGAGGGTTCGAATCCCGGCCCGAAATTAAAGTTTTCCGATTTTCATGTAATTTTTTGCATATGCCTATTTTTGGTCGTAGATCATTTTACTGTTATTATTTTTTCATATATAGGCGGTTTGACATGAATATGCGGCTTGACATATATGGCGGGGATTGAACCGGCGCCATACATATCAAAACAACTATATATAGTAAAATAATATCCGGGAAATGATCTTCAACCAAAAATAGTCATATTCAAAAAATTTCATGAAGATCAGAAAACTTTAACTTCGGGCTGGGATTCGAACTCGCGACATATAAGTGTAATACTTGCACACTAACCAATCGACCATGTAAGTTTACTTCTTTTGTGATTGACATATACCTCGTTTTACTCGTCTTGTTTAGCTGAGTCGACGACTAGACGTGACTAGTTTTTAAAAATTCGAATTTGTTCCAATTTTTGCCAAAAAAACCGCCGTGATCCGCACTCGGGCTCCAAAAAAGTCTCGTCACCCTCATGCTATCTACAAACCCGAATGCACATCTATCCAAACTTGAATTTGAAAAAACTTGAAATTTGACACTTTACCCATTTTCGAAAATGTCATGGTCCTCCTCAACCATCTCATCAAGTATCCGACTACATAAAAGTCAATTCACCCATCTAGGTCTAATTCTTTCCCCTCTTCATACTCATGGCACTCATGGAACGCTAAACGTTTTCCCTCATCCTCATCGCCTTGTTGAGTTCCATGTCCTTCGAGCGGTAGTCTCTCTTTCAATTAACCNTCTAGGTCTAATTCTTTCCCCTCTTCATACTCATGGCACTCATGGAACGCTAAACGTTTTCCCTCATCCTCATCGCCTTGTTGAGTTCCATGTCCTTCGAGCGGTAGTCTCTCTTTCAATTAACCACAAAATACGGTGGAACAATCAGCGAAAAATTGGTGCCAATTTGAGGCCAACCTACCAACAAAAATTTTCTAGCGGCATTTCCTTGTTGTTGGAATGAAGCGCGAAAATGGAGAAGAGGTTCTTCGTGGAATCATTGGACAACTCGCTCTATTCGAGGTCGACATGACACTTTCGCTGTTAGTAAAAGGGCGAGGTCGTTTTTGCGACAGCACTTGAAGTGAGTGACAAAGCGGGGTGCGCCTGTCAGAACATAATTGAACATGAACGAGCTGTAAATGAGCTGAAATTAGATACGGTAAAGGTGGATTGAATGGAAACTCGGTTAGGATTTGATCTGTGGGATCGATGTTGGCGAATAAAGAGAATGATTTCCTGTTTTGAGGGCCCACGGATGAATTTTTGGACTCAACCAGTTTGATTATTTCCGAATTAGTGCAATTTTCATTTAAAGCCAAAAAGCGAATTTTTCATTGAAAAAATTTTTTCTCNGCCCACGGATGAATTTTTGGACTCAACCAGTTTGATTATTTCCGAATTAGTGCAATTTTCATTTAAAGCCAAAAAGCAAATTTTTCATTGAAAAAATTTTTTCTTTCACAAATCTTATATAAAATGTGTAATGTGCGTGTGTGTGTGTGTGTCCGGACCAACTTTCACAGTGTGGTCCAGATTACGCACACCAAAACAAAAGTTGTAGGGAGCAATGAGAGAAGTTGATTGACACCAAAATCATGGGTGTAGCTTTCAAAAAATTTTTTCATACATATGGCAACAAAATTGGATATGCCAATGAGATAAATACCCTATAGAAGCGCTATAAAGCGCCGCTCGAAAATCGCAAAATTTTCATTTTTTGGTGGCAGCCTGTAATATTTTTTAGCTAAAAATTCAATTTTTTTGCAAGAATTAAAATTTCCAAATAGTTTTTTTGATAAAATCATTTTGGATAGTTCATTTTTGATAAAATTTTAGAGATTCGTCCAAAAGTACCTAAAAATCTTATTTGTTAAACTTTTGTACACCAAAA
>OZJO01001685.1:0-25915 GCA_900406225.1 Acrobeloides nanus
TTTTTTATTTTAGCGTATTCGTAATCAGCATAGCTGGAAATAGTAAAATGGACAAAAATTTCAGTCGGTATTCGGAGGGTTAAATTGATATTGATTTTACATTCAATTTTGATTGATTGATTTTAGTTTGATATTTTTTTATGCTTGATATTGTTATTTATTTCATTTTTTCATGCTTGATATTGATATTCATTTTACAGTTTCATTATTTGACTTCATTCGAAATTTCGGAAAATGTCGAAATTTCGACGAATGAAGTCAAATAAAGGTGTTTTTTTGGAGGCCCTTGATTTCAATGAAAACTCTATTTTTGGCATAAAACCCGAATTTTACCCCCAAAAATCGAACTTGGGAACTCTAATTTTGTAACTGATATTTTCGTAACTACTAGGGCCTATAGAATCAGTTTATTTTGACTTCGTTCAAATCTGGGACTATCACTTGGTGAGTCTCCCTTGTAAGCCTAAACCAAAGCCAAAGTCTACAGGGGGAGGCAAAAGTTCTTTCGCTAATTCCTTTCCTAAGGGGTAAAATTCTTTACCTAAGGGGCGCTAATTCCTTTCATATCATTCAATTATTTTCTCCTTGTCGTAAAGGAATTTTATATCTACATGTAGAGTAGATTCGTTCCTAGTGCCGACTTTTTGAACTAGCACCTAAGAAAAATCGATGCGAACTAGCACATTTTTTCGATTTTTGGGTGAGGGTTGTTGAACATTGACTTATATGTCAGGGTTATCGCAACTTCAAAAAGTTTAGCGAATACTTGTCCAGACGTGCGACGGGTCCCCTTCCTCAAGAGGTATGGAACAAATTATTTTTTTAGTGTGGGGAGGTTTGTGTGATGCCAATTCGCGGGATTCGCACTGAAATTTCGGAATTCGCACTGACTTCTCTTATGTAGGAATCACAGCCGAGATACAATTCATCAACTATGATATAATTATCTAAAATAATAAAATCATACTGTTTTTTTTATACAAAGTATGGACAAAACCGAGAACCGCTCGGGTACAAAAAATTCCAGGGACGATGATTTTTTCATACAAACAAAACAAATATCGATTTTCGCTTCAATACACAGACCCATTCCCCAATCATAGGTTTTCCTGAAATCAGGTAAATTTTTTCATGGCTCAGACTTGGTTCGAGGTCGGCTGCTTGGCTCTGGATGCTAAAATATTTAGCTCGTGTGGATCTTAAATCTTACAGTATTTATAAATGCCTTACCAAAAATTTCAACCAGTTTTAAGTCAAATCTTCTCGTAACGCAGTTTCCAAATTTTCCGCGAAATCTGCCTCCAGTTTTCGTTGTAACAAGTTTTATCAAATTCAATAAATCATCCAGACGATCCTCTGAATCACACCAAATAGTATCAAAAACGACATCATTCAAATTTGTCAATACTTCATTGATGGGCAGTTGAGAATACCGAGATGACACATTTTCCTCGATTTTGCTTAAAGGGGGGTCCGGTTTGAGGTCACTTCGTGAAAAGTGGGGTTTTTAAAAATTTTCCAGTAGAAAATTAAAAAATTTTTTTTAAAAAGTGACCCCTTAGGGGTAATTTTATGCGGAGAATCGATTGCGCACACTCCCGAACCTTGGAAACGCTTCCTTGACCCTGATTCAGAGGAGGAATCGGTGTGTATTGAAGCGAAAATCAAACATTTTCGGATTTTTATGAGAAAACCATCGATTCTTAGTTTTTTCTAGGCGGGAAATCGATTGGGCGCACTCCCTAAGCGTGAAAACGCTTCCTTAACCCTGATTCAGGGAAGGAATCTGTGTATTGAAGCGAAATCTAACATTTTCGGATTTTTATGAAAAAACTGTCGATTCTTAGGTTTTTCTAGGTGAGGAATCGATTCCGCGCATTTCCAAAGCATGAAAATGCTTCCTTGACCCTGATTCAGAAAAAAACCAAAAAATCGCTAAATGTTTGATCCGTAAATGTTTGGTTTTCGCTTCAAAACACCGACCCCTTCCCTGAATCAGGGTCAAGGAAGCGTTTTCACGCTTAGGGAGTGCGCCCAATCGATTTCCCGCCTAGAAAAAACTAAGAATCGATGGTTTTCTCATAAAAATCCGAAAATGTTTGATTTTCGCTTCAATACACACCGATTCCTCCCCTGAATCAGGGTCAAGGAAGCGTTTTCAAGGTTCGGGAGTGTGCGCAATCGATTCTCCGTATAAAATTACCCCTAAGGGATCACTTTTTAAAAAAAATTTTTTAATTTTCTACTGGAAAATTTTTAAAAACCCCACTTTTCACGAAGTGACCTCAAACCGGACCCCCCTTTAAGTTTGTCCCATCAAAATTAATTATATAGCAATCACGATTTCTGACTCTGTCAAGATCTTCATTTTTCTCATAAAGACTAATTCGATTGGAGCTAAAGGAAGTTAGTTTCACAAAAAGGAAGAAAAATTGTCGAAGAGGCAAAATATTTTTGTGACAAATGATGAATTGGTTAACTAGTTGAACTCTTTCAATTTGATCTTTGTTCAAGAAAGAAAATACATCGCAGATGATTTCAGGCGTAGTAAGCATATTGAATGCCAATTTTTACTTCTAAAAAAGTTGGAGTTACTTAGTAACAACAACACGGATTCGTAATAAAAAATAATTGATGCTATGTAATTTGGACAGCTAAAGGAATGCGTATGAAATAAATAAACTCGTATCAATGCTGTTTTGGCCTGATGATTTAGAAAATTTGTTATAAATTTGATTTTTTTACTCCTTTGTCCTCCAAGGGAATAAATAAAAAAATAGAATTTTTTCTATTGCCATGCACACGGTTGCTATGCACACAGGCGCAGTGCGAATTACATGGATAAAAATGCCGCAATGCCAGTCGAAAAAGCTGTTTCAACAAACTGCGAACAATTTCAAAGATCACGGTGAAAATTCCGGTGCGTTTATTGATCAAGATGGAAGAAGTTTTTTGAAACAGCTTTTTCGACTGTCTTTTTTTCATGTAGTTCGCACTGCACCTGTGTGCATGGCAATAGAAAAAATTCTATTTTTTTATTTCTTTCTGGAGGACAAAGGAGTAAAAAAATCAAATTTATAAAAATTTTCTAAATCGTCAGGCCAAAAATAGCATTGATACGAGTTTATTTATTTCATTGTTTTTATAGTAAATTCTGAATCGCTATAGGTTTTGAGATAATCGCGTTTGAAGTTGGCGATTTTGAAATTTGTTTCAAATTGCTGCCAAGACCCTGATTCAGGGTTTTGGCGGCAATTTCAAATTCAAAACAAATTTCAAAAAATTGAATTTTTTACAAAAATCGAATTTTGTTTAAAAAAATTTTCATTTTTTCAATTTCGGGGGGGGGGGTGCGGCCGCCCCCTGGATACTCTACTGCTTCCGAGATATCGCCTCTTAAAATTAATTTGCACCATCGAAAAACCCCCATTTTTGAAAAAGTCTGTATATTGACACGAAAACATGAATTACGCTCAAGGTTTTATTTTAAAAAAGTTATGAGCAAACTTTAGCGTAAGATAATTGATCTACCCTATATTTATTCATATATAAAAAATAACATCAGAAAATTTTGAAAATACAATTTATCACAGTTTTTCAATATTGAATTCAACAAAATTTTCTGTATATTTTGACATATAAACTCGAAGGACCCAGCCATCTTTTCGTTTCAGTTCATATACTTCTTGCTGATCACCGGCTATGGTGCCATAGTTTTGATGGGTAGCTTTTCTTTCAATTAGGGTTTCTTTTGTCAATTGGGCTAGCCGCAAGCCGTGATAACTTCCTTAAAGTAAAAAAGTAATGGTTTGATCTGCGACTTTTTACGTAATTTTTGGGTCGGAAAATTTGGTTCTAAAAAGGACTCATATATGGGTAACTTTGTGCGGAGAATCTATTGCGCGCATTCCCGAAGCGTGAAAATGCTTTCCTGACCCTTATTCAGGGAAAGCGGTGCATATTTATTGAAGCGAAAATGTAAAAAATTCGAAGATTTATATTATCTACCTGCATAAACATTAAAAACCATATTCTCCGGATTTTTGTGCTCCAAAAATTCCTCCACTATTCTTGGTCCATTTATTGCTTGGCAATTACTACCATTCAAAATTAGCTTAATCTTCCGTCTACTTGTGGTTTTGCAGTTGGTCATAAAGCTGATCAAAACTCCACTGTCAACAAGCAAGTTGTGATTAGCACTATTGAGCTCGACCGAATCAAAAATTGTGAGAAAGTCCAACAAGGCGGGATTTGTTAGCAAATAAGTTAGATTGTCATTGTGATGGTTGAAGGAGCTATGGCAGTTCAGGCCAATCGTTAAATGTATGTTTTTGGTGGTGATGAGTTCGTTGAGAATGCGTTGGAGGTGCTGGAAATTTAATGGTCAAAACTCTTTATCAGCCCATAGTCAAGTGGTTAGAGTGCCAAAATCCTGCATCAAAGGGGGTTGGTTCGATCCCGCTCAGAGCAATTTCTTTTTGCAGAATTCAAAGTTGATGAAAATTTATGCATATGGGTATTTTTATGCGAGGAACACGATGGGGATCTCATTTTCCATAAAAAATTAGTAAAAATTATTGTTTTTAATTTTTCAAAATTGGCATAAAGTAGTAGCTGCTGTTAGCAGCGGCTACAAACAGCAGCTGCGTGCTGATCGGTTTCAGCAGCTGCTGTAAAGCTCTGGAACAACCCCTTTGATTGGCTTTTTGGTTGAAATTTCTTCCTCTTCATCATCTCCCTCCACCTTATCGTAATCTTCTTCGTCCTCAAAAAGGTTGATCGTTCCGAGTAGGGTTAAACCCACCCCATTCAGTGCTGGCGTCTGGCGACGAACCACTTGACCATACTTCTATATATGAACAAATTTGTATTTGTTCATATTTTATTATAGTCGGAGCTAGTCAAGATAAGGTGGGCCACCAACGTGGTCCAAAATCGAAACTTTTCAAAGTTCCAAAATTTTGAAAAAAAGACCTTATAGGGATAAATTTTATGCAAAAAATCGATTTTTAACGGTTTTAAACCGTGAAAACCACTCTCTGATCCTGAAAAATCGATTTTACCTCCATGGAGTACCCCGGGTAACGCAAAATGGTGGATCTCTCAGAAAAAATCGATTTTTCAGGATCAGGGAGTGATTTTCACGGTCTAAAACCGTTAAAAATTGATTTTTTACATAAAATTTACCCCTATAAGGTCTTTTTTTCAAAATTTTGGAACTTTGAAATTTTTCGATTTTGGACCACGTTGGTGGCCCACCTTATCTTGACCAGCTCCTTATAGTCTTTACCTGAATTTTCTCCACAAAGAAGCAAGAAGATTCTTCTTCCAGAAAATTGAAACAAGCCTTCTCCGCCAAAATCTTCCCCTCCGTCGTCTTGACAATCTCTTCCAATTTCTCAAAATACTTCTCCCCCATAGTCACTTCAATCTTCTCAAAAACACAATTTTTCAGTCCATGCTCCAATTGTTGTTTCTTCAACACTTTTCTATCGATACCCTTGATAGGTATCTCCTCTGGATCTTTGGAGATGTAAAATTTTGGTCTGGCACTTTTGTTCCACCCTGGAACATAATATTTTTGCAATTCATATTTTTGCATAGTGAATAACAGCTCTCGAATTTTGCGTAAGGGCAAGATTTTGAGGTCGACAATAATGGTGCGGTTCCAAAATCTCGAAACAAGCTGGCATTTTTCGACTTCGTTTCGATTTAAAAATTGCAGGGCATCGTAGAAGACTTCGACGATGATATCAACTTTTGCTGGACATTTGAAGAGGTTGTAATTTATCTAGATTTTCATTTTTTGGGCTTAGGTTTAGGTTTAATTATCAGCCCCCAAAAACTTATTATTTGAAAATTGTCATCCATATGCATACATGGGCAAGGGGGGGGGGGGGGGTACTGTACCCCCTCCACTAATTCGTCGTATCGGGGGAAAAATTAATGGACCAATTCGTGTTTTGACGGCGAATACATCCAANTAGGACCAATTCGTTCGTATTTTGGGGCCCAGTACCTCCCTGCTTGCCTATGTATGTCCATATGGTTTTTGGTAGATTTGAAAGGCTTAGGCTTAGTCTTATACATTTTTTTACGATGCTTATTTTTAAAAAGTGTCAAGCTTATGTGTTCATAGCCAAAGGTCAACTTTTTACTATTTAAATTTTCTTACCGGCTCTGCCAACTTTTTCTTCTTCCAAGTTTTTTCGTTCGAAATCGCTCGTTTGATTTTCTCAACGCCTTCTCTAGCATTTCTACAATCCTTTTGAGCTTCTATACTTTCTTTCATCAAATTTCTATAATTTTCTTCCACTTTTTCGGAAGATTTTTGTGCATCAAAAAGAGTTTTGGCTTCTCTTTCCTTTTTCTGTGCCAAAATGTAATTGTTTCGGGCGACATTAAAATTTTCTTGTGCCTCGAGAAGTTGTTGCTCCAAAAATTCTAGTGATTGAGCTTCTCGTTTCCTCGGCATTTTGGGTCTAAAAATGGATTTTATAACAAAAATTGATTTTATGTAAAACTTCAATTTGTGATCAAAATTTTAATTTTTCTTTCTTCAAAAATTGTGAAACCGATAGATGATAAGGATTTTGAAATAGATGATAAGGATTTTTCTTTCTTTTTTTCGTCATTTCAAATATTGGAATTATGCCAATTTTGCAATAATAATAAAAAATTTGCGCTCTAGTGCACAGATTCGTTTAAACGCAAAAAAATTGAATTTTATGCTGGTTTTTAAAAGGGGTCCAGTTTGCGACCACTTATCGAAAAAAAATTTTTCTAAAAAGGTCATTTTTAAGGGTAAAATCATGCGAGAAATCGAATCTTTACAAAAACTACTCCTCCGGGGTTTTCTAGGCGGGGAATCGATTGTGCGCATTACCGAGTGCGAAAAATTTCTATTTTTTTTCCCATAAAAAAATTCCAAATTATCTGAAGTTTTGTACTCGGTGATTTTTCGACATGGGGAAGTCGAATCTGAAGAAATTGTTTGATTTTGACTACTGGAAGTTACATCTACTCGGGGTACACTCCCTAAAAAGGTTTCATAACAAAAATTATTTACAAATTGCTTAAATCAGCGTCAATAAAACTTTTCAATCTTCAAAAATGCGTGCAATTGATTCCCCGCATATATAAACCCCTAGAAAGCCGGTTTTTGGTGAAATTCTGAATTTTAGTTCATTTTCGCTTTAATACACACCCCTTTTCCTGATTAAAGGTCAGTGGAGCATTTTCGCGGCTCGGCAATCGCTTAATCGATTTCCCTTCTAGAAAAACCCCCTTGCACTTTCGTAACGATTCGATGCAACGCTCAATAGCACCTCAAAAACAGCTCATTTATTGAACACCCCAATATTTAGTCAAAGTTCGTCAGGCCAAAAACAGCATTGATACGAGTTTATTTATTTCATATGCACTCCATTAGCTGTTCAAATTACACAGCATCAATTATTTTTTATTACTAATTCATCAAAATTGTTGCTAAGTTAATCAACTCTAACTTTTTTAGAGGTAAGAATTGGTATTCAACATGTTTACTACGCTTGAAATCATCTGCGATGTATTTTCTTTCTTGCACAAAGATCAAATTGAAAGAATTCAACTAGTTAACCAATTTTGGAACAACGTCATCATTCGTCACAACAATATTTTGCCTCTTCGACAATTTGCACGCTTAAATTTTACTCAAAATTCTTCCAAACACTGTCTGAATCTTTATGCGACAGAAGAAGATTTTTCCAAACGCCTTGAAAACTATAAAATTAAATTTATTGGGGCAAGCTTAAGCAAAATCAAGAGATATGTGTCAACTCGGTATTCGCAACTGACTGTAGATGAAGTATTGACAAATTTGAATGATGTCGTTTTTGATCATGTTCAAATTCTTCTTAATTCAAATTCAGATCGTCTGGATGATTTATTGAATATGATGAAACTTGTTACAACGAAAACTGGAGGTAGATTTCGCGGAAGATTTGGAATATGCAATATGGGATTTAGCTCACAACTGAATGAAATTTTTGGTAAGGAATTAGATTCGCGAATCTAATTCATCGCGAAGTAAATTAGTGAATTGGATTCCGAAGTTTAAAATAGAATAACTTTTCATGATCATTGAGTTTTCTAATGTGGTATTCTTCATTTTTATGCATTTGTTGTAAGCTATAACTTTGATGAAAACCACATTCGAAAATTCGATGACCCTGAAAAGTTATTCCCATAAACCTCGGAATCTAATTCGCGAATTTAATTCACGTGAAATGAATTCCTTCCTGGTCCATTTTTAAATACTGTAAGATATAAGATCCACCCAAACTAAATACCTTAGCACCCAGGGCCTCGACCTCAAACCGAGCACTGGCCCCGAGCCGTGAAAAAATTTACCTCAGTTCGGGAAAACCCCTGATCGGGGAATGGGTCTGTGTATTGACGCGAAAAGCGATAGTAATCTTTTTAATGTTAAGTTCATCTTCTCTTTTTTCATCACTTCACTAAAAAAAGTGAAGTGATGAAAAAATAAGTAAAGACTAATTTCATCACTTGTAATCATGACTATTTTCATCAATATTGTTATCACTTTTCCACCACCATTGGATCACTTCATCACTTTTTCCTTAACTTTTTTCATGTGATTTAAACGCGCCTGAAGTCGGCTTTTTGTGATGGAATGGCGGAAACATGGGGTTGACACTGTGCTTAGCGTTGGGTTTGGTCCTGGGGCTAGATGAAAAAGAGTCGGTTTTTGATGATGGAGTAATCGTCCATTGTTGGCTCAAGATCGAATCTGTGGATAGGAGATTGGCCTTGGGGCTCGAGCTCTGGTGAGGAGGAAATCGGCCTCTGGGATGGGAGATAGGCCCTAGGGCTAGGAAATTTGTTTTGGGGTGCAGGGTCGATCCTTCTCGAATTAACTGTACCCGAGCGGTTCGATTTTGCCCATATTTTGTATCAAAAGCAGTATGATTTTAATTATTTTAGATAATTACATCATAGTCGATGAATTGAAGCTCTATTTTTGGGATTATAACATAAGAGACTCATACATAAGAGAAGTCTGTGCGAATCCCGAAATTGTACAATTGCCTTCGACACCAAAAGAAATTATACTTGGAGATTTGGAATTTAAAGAAAATGATGAAGTATTGAATTTCACATGTAATGGCAAATTAAATGAAGCTAACAGATTGAATATCATTTTTGAGACTTCAGATACAAATTTTGGAAATTTTATCCATCAATGGTTTGAGGTATGCAAATATTTACTATTTATAAAAAAATTTAGCTATATCGTACGCATCAAAACCCCATTTCTTTAGTTGGAAAGTTCGAAATTGAAGCTTATGAATACTTAGCCAATCATGTTCTTGATGCTGTAAAAACATTTTTAAACAACACTCAACTTCGTGTAAAATATAGCCTCGAAACAAAAGAATTTCATAACTCTTTCTATAAAATTATTAATCAGTATGTTAAGCGTAGTTGTGTGCTACATGAAACGGATTCTTATGCTTTGGTGATTGAAATGGCATATGGAGGGGTAACCGATATCAGCAATATAGATGCATCAGATTTGGATCAACCACCATGTGATAAAATGTGTACAATTTCATTCTGTGTAAAATCATTCAAAATATGTTGGAATCATGCTGGTGATTACTACGCCTGAAATCATCTGCGATGAAAGAAAATACATCGCAGATGATTTCAGGCGTAGTCATCATCATTTCGAATGCTGATTCTTACTTCTAAAAAAGTTGGAGTTGATTAACTTAGCAACAATTTTAACGGAATAAAAAATAGATGATGCTGTATAATTTGAGTAGCTAACGGAATGCGTATGGAATAAATAAACTCGTATCAATACTGTTTTTGAACTTTTACTAAATACCAGATTCTACATCTTTTTGAATAACTTTTAATAATAAAAATTTTAGATTGTGAAGACATCTCATTTGTTCGATTTTTAGTTATATCTTAAGCAATCGATCAAATAATTAGGCGTGTCAAAACCACCTTATCAGTATTTGCTAGCTGTCTTCTATTGTGGAACATTGATCAGCTAATAAGCCGATGCAAGGAATGTAGAATTGTATAGCATGGTTATAGCTAGATATACGGCAAAAGTTCGGAGACTCGAGGTGAAAAGTTTCAGGGCGCCTTCAATACACGAATGGAAGGCACCATGAAACTTTTCACCCTCGAAAAACTTTTGCCTGAGTCTCATAACTTTTGCCGTTCAAAAATTCCGAGTCTCAGAATTTTTGTCAAAAGTCTCCGAACTTTCTCCTCCTCTCCTGATTATTTAAAAAATCAATTTTTTAAATGAATATTTTTGCTTATCTAGAAAACGATCAAAATACATAGAATTTCGATTTTCCAAACTTTTATGTGGCATAGCCAAGGGGGGAGGCTATTGCCCCCGTTCCTGAAAAAATTGAAAATTTCACCTTGGGGTACCAAGGTGTTTTCTGATTTTGAAAATTTTTGAACAAACGACAATTTTTCACCAAAACGTCAAACAATGGCTATTTTTGACAAAAATGCACATTTTTCGACACTACGCCACTGACTTAACATGTGAGCGACGGGTTCAAATTTTGTTAGCAAATGAAAGTTAGTATGCCACTTGTATAGAATACACAAAAGAAAAAAATTTTTGAGATCTTCTAAGGAGGGTTTGGGGGCCTATTTTTATGGGGGCACCTGAGGTTTTTGTATGTATTTTTGTCATATATCGGGCTAGGAATTGAGTTGAGAGATGGTTGATTACTCATGTGAAAGGTGAGAATCTACTCTACAACTCTTATTGAAACATCTATAGCAAGTTTTCGCGTCAATAAAAAGTTATTCGCAAATCTTTGAGACATATTTGATTTTTTAAATGGTATTGACAAAGATTGGCATTTTTGACCCGGTTACGAGAGCTTCTAGCCAAAGTAATCGTCTCAAGAAATGTGTCCCAGATTCCGAGGGAAATTTTGCTAGATTAGGTTGGCTATGTTTGTATCCAAGTTTTTGATTTAAGGACAATTTATTCTTGAGAAGTGATCATTTTTTGGTGTTTTTAGCGCTTCAAGCCCCAAAATCTATGATAATTCTTTTTCCAAAAATGAGTTATTTTACCGCTTTGGGCTATGGACAACACTTTCTTTTTTTGAAACAATTTTGAAAAACTTTATTTTTGGGCCCAGATTCATAACCCAGATGCAGAGCGAAAATTACAACTTTTGGAGAATTGCTCGAAATTATGACCCACTATTTTTTGGTCTTAACAATCGAATTTGTCAACAATTCTTGCAGATTCTGAAAGAGCATGGTCAAAAACGATGTGTTGGGATCGCCACCACAACGAAGGCAAGCGAGATTTGAATGCAACTGAACACTGCAACGAATCCTTATTCATTCGAGCCGAGCACCGCCCCAAGCCGAGCCGTGGAAAAATTTCCTGGTTTAGAGAATCCTCTGATTCAGGCAACGGGTCTGTATATTGAAGCGAAAATAGATAGTTATTTTGTTTTTATCCGAAAATCTTCGTCTCTGGGGTTTTCTATCCGGAGATCGATTGCGCACATTCCCGAATTGTAAAAACACTTGCTTTAGTGATTCGTAGATTGGTCAGTCTTAGAGCTCGGAGGTCGGTCCTGAGGCCTGGAGTTGGCACTGGCATTTGGCTTTGGAGTAGAGGATTTTCTGGCGATCGAGATCGACTTTGGGCTCGAGATCGGCCTGGTGAGGAGTGGAATCGGTCTTGGGGGTGGCTCTGGAGCTCAGCGTTGCGTAGTGGATCAGCAGAGTTGAGTCGGCTTATTATGATTACTACAAAAGAGAAGTCTGTGTCAATTCCGAAATAGCATTTTTGGTGAAAAATTATTTTTTCTTTTTTTAAGTCGGAAAAATCTGAAATATTTTTTCTGGAAGATTACCTATGGTTTGACTTTATTTTTTGCAAAATTAAAACATTTTAACTTAACCCCTAATTTTTAGGCCAATTTTTATGAAATTCGGGTCGTGGAGGAGCCCTCCACATTTTTCGAAAAAAATTTTTTTCAAAATTTTTGTTGTATTCATTAAATTCTATGTTTGAATGACTCAATATCGAAAACCCCATCAGTATTTTTTCTTCATGGAGATATCGATTTTAAAAAAAAGATGCTCTCATTTTTAGGGTCAAAAAAGAGAGTAACTTTAAAAAAATCGATATCTCCGTGAAGAAAGAAGATTTTTTGATGGGGTTTTCGATTTTGAGTTATTCAAACACAGAATTTAATGAATACAAAAATTTTTTTGAAAAATGCGGAGGACTCCTCGACGACCCGAATTTCGGTTTTTTGGACAGATGCTCTTTTGAATATAAATCCTTCGAAATGCTCCAAGCCTTTATTATTAGAGCTTTGAAATTTACATTAAATAACAATCTGTTTGATATATATTGAATTAAAAAAAACAAAATGCCAACAAGAATCTGGTATTTCGTAAAAGTTCGTCAGGCCAAAATCAACATTGATACGAGTTTATTTATTTCATATGCATTCGTTTAGCTGTTCAAATTACACGGCATCAATTATTTTTTATTACGAATCCATCAAAATTGTTGCTAAGTTAATCAACTCCAACTTGTTTAGAAGTAAGAATTGGCATTCAACATGATTACTACGCCTGAAATCATCTGCGACTTGTTGTCTTTCTTGGACAAAGGTCAGATTGAAAGAATTCAACTTGTGAGCCAATTTTGGAACAACGTCATCATTAGTTACAAAAATATTTTGCCTCTTCGACAATTTGATGTATTAGAATGGAATTACGATAGAATTTATATATCTAGGACATCTGATCATTATTCGAAAGAACAATTTAGCTATAAAATTATATTTAATGGGACAAACTTCAGCCAAATCGTGAAAGATGTGCCATCGCAGTATTCGCAACTGACTATCTATGAAGTATTAAAAAATTTGAACGATGTCGTTTTTTATTATATCCGAATTCAAAATGGTCATTCAGAGTATAATTTATTGAATTTGATCAAACTTGTTGCAGTGAAAATTGGAGGTAGATTTCGCGGAAGAAATGGAGAGTACTATAGGGGAAGATTTGGCTCAAAACTGAATGAAATTTTTGGTAAGGGATTTTTAAATGTTGCAAGATATAAGATCCACTCGAATTAAATATTTTGCACCCAAGGCCGAGCACCCGAGCCGTGAAAAAATTTCGGGAAAATCCCTGATAGGGGAGTGGGTCTTTATATTGAGGCAAAAATCGATAGTTATTGTTTTTATGCTAAAATCATCGTCTCTGGAGTTTTTCTATTCGAGAATCGGTTTTGCAAATTCCCGAACTGTAAAAACGCTTACTTTACTATGATTCATAAATTGGTCGGTCTTGGAGGGGATGATTGGCCCTGGGTCGGTTTTTGATGTAGTGGCCATGGTTGGCTCAGGATCGGATCTGTGGGTAGGAGATTGGCCCTGGGGTTCGAGCTCTGATGAGGAGGAAATTGGCCTCTGAGATGGGACTAGGACTCGGAAAGTTTCTTTGGGGAAGGTCGACCCTTCTCGAATCAACTGTACCCGAGCGGTTCTTAGTTTTGCCCATATTTTGTATAAAAAACAGTATGATTTTAATTATTTTAGATAATTACATCATAGTCGATGAATTGGAACTCAGTGATTGGCATGATTCATACATAAGAGAAGTCTGTGCAAATCCCGAGATTGTACAATTGCCGTCAACACCGAAAGAAATTAGACTTTCTTATTTGAAATTTAACGAAAATGAAAAAATATTGCATTTCACATGTAATGGCAAATTAAATGGAGCTAACAGATTGAATATCGCTTTTGAGACTTCAGATACAAATTATGGAAATTTTATTCATCAATGGTTTGAGGTATGCAAATATTTACTATTGATAAAAATTTTTTAGCTATATCATACGCATCAAAACCCCATTTCTTTAGTTAGAAAGTTCGAACTTACACACAGCATATACTTTGCTAGTGTTCTTGATACTATAAAAAAATTTTTAAACAACACTCAACTTCGTGTAAAATATAGACTCGAATTTCATAACTCCTCCTATGGCCCTACTAAACAGTATCTCAATCGTCGTTGTGTGCTACATGAAACGGATTCTTATGCATTGGTGATTGAAATGACATATGAATTGGAAACCGATGAAGTGGATATCAGCAGTATAAATGCATCAGATTTGGATCAACCACCATGGGATAAGATGGAATCGATTTCATTTTGTGTAAAATCATTGTGATTCATACATGGGCAAGGTGGTGAGACAATCATCAAAATGCGTGGATCCCGGGGGGGGGTAGTTTTTTCGAAAATTTTTTAGACCTTTTATAAAAACCTGCTTAGAAAAGGACCTGAAGGGCAGTGGCGTACCCAGAAAAAAATTTTGGGGGACCCAACTTGCCTTGGTCCCCCCTTATGTTTTTTTCGAAATTTTGGGCAAAAACATAAGGGGGGATCAAGGCAATTTTTTCGAGTTTTTAAAAAAAATTTCAAAAATTACTTTAATCCCCTGTTTTTTCGCGCCTGTCGGCGTGAAAATTTTTTGCTGAAAAACACTCATTTTTAAGCGGAAAACGCTCAGAAAATTTCAATTTTACGAAAATTTTGTCATAGAAATTACTAGTAATGTATAAAATTAAATTATTATTGTATAAATATATATTATGTTACTTGTTTTTATTTTTTTTAATAAAATAAATAATATATTGGATTAAAATTTCAATTAGGAGTTAGGAAAGACCGTATTATACCTATGTTTTTTCGTTACGGCAAAAAAACGCTATTTTAGAAAAAAATTTTTTTCTTAAAATCATCTAATTTTCACTTTTTGACACAAAAATTCTTTTTAAATTTCGAATTTTGCTCTAAAAACGCGTTTTTTTATCTCACACTGTAATATGCATTGTACATACTGACATTTACACTACTCAATGCGGAATGAAAGGTGGACAGCATTGAACTCGAGCGTCAATGGAATGTACACATTCTAGCGGTAATTTGAAACACGCACGATGTCATAGAGATGCAAATGAAATTTCAACATAAGAACTTCAATTTAG
This sequence comes from Acrobeloides nanus, assembly GCA_900406225.1. Classification (NCBI taxonomy): domain Eukaryota; kingdom Metazoa; phylum Nematoda; class Chromadorea; order Rhabditida; family Cephalobidae; genus Acrobeloides; species Acrobeloides nanus. Next base: position 15,096 of record OZJO01001685.1, read on the forward strand.
TGGGGTTTTTTTATTACGGTTTTTCATTTTCATCTGTTTAAAAACCTAACCACAGAAAATACACTCATAGCGCTGGTTTTTATTACTTACTTCAATATGGGCGGTGCTGAATCGATTCCCATCGTTACAATCGATTTCCCAGGCATGTGCATATATTTCAGCAGTAGCGACAAACTCACCTTGTTGCATAGCGATCAAGCTTTAATCAATTATATCCGAATGTTGTTAGAAAAATATTGGCCACAGGGAATCCAGCAATGTCAACAAAGGGACGGGGCAATAGAATACAAGCTATGTGGTTATCCGTTTCAACATACGTGGTCCGATACCAACTCGGAATCGTTGCAAGCCCAAATCATGTGCGGATATTTCCTTAAAGAACTTCTAACTCAAGGCTGGACGTTGGTAGCAAGCAGTGATCTTTCCAGATATAGCCATTTAGAACGTACCGCATGGTTTTTTCGGTAATAATATATTTGCATAGATAATTTCGCCCGAACGGAAAAGTCTGCATCACATTAGCGTAGACTTGAAACGAAATTTCGATTTCGAAAACCGTAATTACGACCCTTTTTGGGACTTCGAGTTCGGCATTTTAGATTTCGACTTTGTGAAATTTATATTGATGGAGATTTTTATGCTGTAAATATACAAAAAACTATATTTCGACATACTTTTGGATTTTTGAGAATGAAGAAAAAATTTTTGATTTTTTTTCATGGTCATTTTCGGATTCCTCGCATCGAAAAATCCCTAAAATGACTATTTGTGACTAGTTAAAATAGGAGGAGTTAGTAAGTCCCAGTTGCCCTTTAACGTAGGTTTCTTAGGCTTGCCTGTCTTTTGGTTAGGCCTCGGGTTTAGGCTTAAAGGACCAGCCCAGTAGTTTACAAGCATATGAAAAAATGATATATTCTATTCGGAAAGATCATGAAAAATGGAGCATTTTTTGTTTTACGACATGTTCGGAATCGTTGTAGTTTTCGAGATAATTGCATTTGAAATTTGAATTTGTATACAAGCTCTTTGTTGTAATACACAAACTTTTTTGAATTTTTTGCGGAAAAATCGATTTTTGCATCAATCTATTAAATTTTCATAAAATGAACATTGTAGCTATAATTTTTTATAGTTAAATGAGAGGAACAAAATGACATCAAAATTATCCAATTTGAACATTATTTTGGGTTATTGAAACGAAAACATGAATCAGAATTTTCGTTTCAGTAACCCAAAATTATGTTTAAATTGGATAATTTTGGTGTCATTTTGTTCGTCTCATTTAGCTATAAAAATTGCTACAATGTTCATTTTATGAAAATTTAAGATGNTGGTGTCATTTTGTTCGTCTCATTTAGCTATAAAAATTGCTACAATGTTCATTTTATGAAAATTTAAAAAATCGATGCAAAAAGCGATTTTCCGCAAAAAATTCAAAAAAGTTTGTATATTACAACGAAGAGCTTGTAACAAATTTAATTTCAAACGCAATTATCTCGAAAACTACAACGATTCAGAACATGTCGTAAAAACAAAAAATGCTCCATTTTTCATGATCTTTCTGAATATATCATTTTTTGATATAGTTGTAAATTACTGGACTGGTCTTTTAATTTATGAGTAAATTGATTTCTTAATTATAGTCGATCAACGCCAATTGTTTTGGATCAACGTTATACTAATGTACCCAATTTTACCGTTAGTAAAGGCGATCGTCTCATTTTTCTCCATCTTAATCAACAAATGCAACGAGAACTAATCGCCCTAATTAATACAACATATCGAAAAGGTGTTCAAGAAGTACTTCAGCTCGGTCCTGATGGTGTTCGAATCAAGCTCAATGGATATCCTTGGCGTGAGAAATGGAATTTAGAAAACGAAGCCAGGCCTTTATTGCTTGCAGTCCTGCAATATTTTGAACAACGTGGATACTATTTTTACGGGAATGCGAGTCTTCAAGGGCAAACTGATACCGTATATTTCATGCCCTTAACTTTGCCTTGGCCTTTGAGAATAAATCCTCCATTAGAACCGGCCTCTGAAAACCGCTATTTCGCTATTGGGTTAGATCGCAAAGATCGACTCAGATTGTTAAATTGTCCTACAGTACTGGACAATATTATTGAAGTAACAATTCTACAATTTTGGCCTAAAGGTATACAAGATAAAAAACAAATAGGCTATTGGTTCGAATACAAGTTGGCAGGGTATCCCTGGTGTGCCAGTGGTTATGAAACTGTTGAAGCTCGATTGTTACTTACTCAAATATTTCAAGTAATTTAATTAAATTTTAAATTTTTTCAGAATAACGTCTTTCCGAAAATTTTCCGAATCATATTTCACAAATAATTTTTTCCGAAAATTTTTTCGAAAATCTTCTTAATCCTGTCCTAAAAGCTAAGAAACCTAAGTAGTACAGGGTGGCCCAAAATAACGTGACCCCTATGAAATGTGACTTTTTTTGTTTTTTGAGCAATTCTTTTATTCTATACTTTATTTTTTGTAGATAAAAATGAAAGATTTTCGCCCAGCTATTGTTCGTATGCACGAAAACGGTGTGTCCAATCACGAAATTGCTCGACTTATTTTTTGAATAAAATTTGACAAAAAAAGTCACATTTCATAGGGGTCACGTTATTTTAGGCCACCCTGTAACCGGTGTGGTTGTTATCTAAAATTGAAAAAAACCAGGGAACCACTTTTTTAGAATTTGCATATGCATGGTTGGGCAATTATGGCTGCATTGGATACTTCTCGATCACTCGATGACACAAGCTTCTTAATATTCCGTAGTACTCCTTCACATTCCATGCATTATATGTGTTTGAGCTTAAATGAAATTGACAAAATCCGATTGATTAATGCTCCTAATGACGTAGTCAAAGTTGTTCACGACGCGATACAAACTTATTACACATATGGGATACAGCGGTTTGAGAATTATGGATCGGTACCAGAGTTCAAGCTTAATGGGGCGCCTTGGGGTGGGGGCAGCAATTATTCTAAACATGGTCGACAACTTTTAATGTTATTGATGGACTGTTTAGTAAAGCTAGGCTTTGGATTTGCTATTTCCGCCGATGTTTCTGCTAAATATCACTCCGATGGTAATAACTCATCAAATAACCATAAAATTGATGTACATAGTTGGTGGTTTGCCAGACCAATTTCATAACTTTTTTGGCGAAAAATATATTATTGATTTTTTATGTATAAAACTTGTTGATTTTTCGAACCCTTATAGCGCCCAAGATTGATATTTTGTTCTCCGGTAGAATCTTCTAATATAATGCGAGAAATGTAACGCGACAGTGATCTCCAAAATACTCATTCAAAATGTAATTGAACTTTACTATGTTGTTAAAAGAGGGAGAACGAATTTTATGACACATTATTCGAGAAAAAAGTTTGGAGCAAGTTCACTTTAGTATTACTACGGACATGAATTTTTTGGAAAAATTTAGGTTTTCGATAGCGATAATCCGAATATCAGGTCAGAATTTTGATCGGGATTAATCCTGATGCTATTTTGGCACTTGAATAATTTTTTGGTTAGAACTTTGTATGTCATTTTTTCATCGAAAAATAAAGTGTTTATGAATTTTCAAATATGGATTTATCAATAACTTCTTAGTTCCTAGACTAACGCGCCTACGGCGCTATTTTTTTGAAAAAAAAGTAAAGTATGTTCCTAGACCGATGCGCCTGCTTTAAGTCTAAGTCTAATTTGTTGTACTTTTATTCTTTTGGTATGACGTATGTTTATATCAACGTTTCAGCGAATCTAAATCCCTATACTATAAAACGAGAAAGCGTTTATGTGAGTGTCTATGTCACCGATATCTGCAATCTTAAAGGGGGAGTTCAAACCATGGCCAAGTAGAACTGGTACATGACTCTCTAGACCAATGCGCTCAGATGCCTTTCAGAGAGCTTCTACGAACGCTCGGAAACGAGGCCGAGCGCTGCAGGCGCTCACTCGAAGCGCGAGACCGAGCGCCGAAGGCACTCGGCACCGGAATTTTTCAATCGTGATCTTTGAAATTGTTTGAAGTTTTTTGAAACATCTTTTTCGACTGGCATTGCGGCATTTTTATTCATGTACAGGGTGCGGCAAAAGTTCCCGTGATTTTTTAAAGACAACTTAAAGACAAAAATCACGGAAACTTTTGCCGCACCCTGTAGTTCGCACTGCGCCGTAAAAACAAAAAATGCTCCATTTTTTCATATGATTGTAAATTACTGAGCTGGTCCTTTAAGTGGAATCGCTAATGTTATTAGTACCAAAAATTCTTTTTTTACTTTATTTCGTGCCGTTTGCGTTATGCTGTAAAGTTGTTATGGGCAACGCTCAAAAGCACCTTATTTATTCAACAATTTGACATTTAGTCAAAGTTCGTCAGGCCAAAAACAGCACTGATACGAGTTTATTTATTTCATACGCATTCAATTAGCTGTTCAAATTACACAGCGTCAATTATTTTTTTATTACGAATCCGTCAGAATTGTTGCTAAGTTAATCAACTCTAACTTTTTTAGAAGTAAGAATCGGCATTCAACATGATTACTGCGCCTGAAATCATCTGCGATGTATTTTCTTTCTTGGACAAAAACCAAATTGAAAGAACTCAATTCGTGAATCAATTTTGGAACAATGTCATAATTCGTCACCAAAATATTTGGCCTCTTCGACAATTTGCATTAGTACATTTTATTTCCAATCAAATTTATTTTTATGCAACAGAAGAAGAACGTTCCGAACAGCTCAGAAGCTATATAATTAACTTTGATGGGACAAACTTAAGCAAATTCGAGGTGTCATCTCGGTATTCGCAGCTGACCGTTGATGAAGTATTGACAAATTTGAATGATGTCGTTTTTTATTATATCCGAATTCAAGATAGTGATTCAGAAGATCTTGATAATTTATTGAATTTGATGAAAATTGTTACAACGAAAACTGGAAGTAGGTTTCGCGGAAGATATGGAAAATGCTATGCGGGAAGATTTGGCTCAAAACTGGATGAAATTTTTGGTAAGGGATTTGTAAATACTGCAAGATATAAGATCCACTCGAACTAAATATTTTAGCACCCAGGACCGAGCACCTGAGCCTGAGCCGTGAAAAAATTTGCCTAATTTCGGGAAAACCCCTGATCGGGGAATGGGTCTTTATATTGAAGCAAAAATCGATAGTTATTTGTTTTTATGCTAAAATCATCATCTTTGATGTTTTTCTATCCGAGAATAGGTTTTGCACATTCCCGAACTGTAAAAGCGCTTGCTTTATTGTGATTCATAATTTGGTCGGTTTTGGAGTTCGGAGATCCGTCCTGGGGCCTTGAGTTTGTTCTGGGACTCGACATTGGGGTAGGGGATTTCCCACGGATCGGGATTGACTTTGTTGCTCAAGATTGGCCCGGGGAGGGGTGAGATTGATCTGGGGGGGGGGGTGACTCTGGGGCTCGNCTTTCGGATTCAGCAAAAGGGTCTTTTCACTAAGTTTTTTCTCTTTGATAAGTTTGACAGAAAGCCAGACTACGAAGAAATTTTTGCGTTTTCAATTTTGCGCGGTTGTAACCTTCTTGCGTTTCCAATTTTGCTAGAGCCGAGCTGACTATTGGTCATGGGAAGATGGTCAGCTTATGGTGATGAGGGGGGGGGTGAGGATTGGCTCTGGTGCTCGGCGTTGGGATAGGGGTTCTGCCCGGGTGCTGATGATTGGCCCTGGGAAGAAAAGTCGCGTTTACATCACATGAAAAAGTGATGAAAAAGTGAAATGATATTTTCTATAAAAAAAAACAGTATGATTTTAATTATTTTAGATAATTATATCATAGTCAATAAATTGACTCTCGGCTCTTTGTCTAATACATACGATAACGATTCATACATAAGAGAAGTCTGTGCGAATCCCGAAATTGTACAATTGCCGTCGACACCGAAAGAAATTAGATTTGGAATTTTAAGATTTAAAGAAAATGAAGAAGTATTGAATTTCACTTGTAATGGCAAATTAAATGGGGCTAACCGATTGACTATCTTTTTTAAGACTTTTCAGTCAAATTATGGAAATTTTATCCGGCAATGGTTTGAGGTATGCAAATAATTTACTATTTATAAACAATTTTTTAGCAATATAGTACGCATGAAAACCCCCTTTCTTTGGTCGGAAAGTTCGCAATCGATTATCACATCGAGATTGTTCTTGATGCTGTAAAAACATTTTTAAACAACACTCAACTTCGTGTAAAATATAGCCTCGAAACAAAAGAATTTCGTCGCCCTTGCTATCCCTTTACTCAGTATTTTATTCGTCATTGTGTGCTACATGAAACGGATTCTTATGCCTTGGTGATTCAAATGGTATATGAAGTAAACCGAAATATAAACGAGAAAATCGATATGCGCGATTTACACTTTATAAATGCATCAGATTTGGATCGACCATCATGTAATCTAATGCAAAGTATTTCATTCTGTGTAAAATCATTGTGATTTTAATCTATTTTTTTGAGTAAAAGAAATTTGATTAAATATTTAAAGCTACAAAAATAATATCATTGGCGTAGACGAATATCAAACACGAGAGATCGAAGAGACCTATTAAAAGACGATATCTCGAACCTGAAAAATCTTGAACCTGGGGTGACCATAGTAAGAAAAATTCGAATCAATTTTTGAATCCGTGGTATACCCTAGGTTTTCGGGGTCGCTGAACACGAATCTGAAGTCCGTTTTTGAATCCAACTTTTCCTTTTCGAGATCCGGGCGGGTGGCCCCTTAAAATGTACTCCCAACTTCAAATGGTCATATCTCAGGCCAATTAAATCCATCTGAAATGGTTTTGGTGTCGTTGGAAATCTGATAAAATCTACTTTATTTTTTTCTATACAACTCCTATTCAAAACCCCAAAGCTGTAAAGATAGAGCAATTTTTCTTATTTTTGAGGTACCCAAAAATGCACTATTTTCGATCTAACTCCTACGGGTTTTGAGTGCACCACGATTCTTCGCCTATTATTTACTCCTAATAAGTACCTACAATTTGAGCCGTTGATCGCCGGAAAAGGGCGATCCCAAAAATAGAAAATGGAGCTTGAAAAGGTTCGTACATAAATTCGATAATATAGCAAAAATAGGCATAACTTTTTTTTACACAGTCAAATTTCATCAGCGAAGGGTCATTTCAACGCGAAATTTTATGGCAATTAGTAAGAGCCAACTCGATTTCTAAAGACTTTTTTGTTCCTAATAATATGTTTTGAATGCTGTGTTTTGAATCAATTTTATTGTATTGTTAAATAGTAAGTTGATTTTCGAGAATAACAAATATGTCTCATTGTTCGCCGAAGAAAAGTGATTAATGACTGTCGAATAGAATTCTCGGCGTTAACGAAATGGAATATATTGATAATTGGTAATCGTTTGTTAATGAGACAACCACCCTTTTATCTAAAAATATTCTGACTCAGAAAAACCCCAATTTAGTGGGTTTTTTTATTACGTTTTTCATTTTCGTCTGTTTAAAAACCTAACCACAGAAAATACACTGGTAGCGCTAGTTTTTATTACTTACTTCAATATGGGTGGTGTTGAATCGATTCCCATCGTTACAAACGATTTCCTAGGCATGTGCATATATTTCAGCAGTTTCGACAAACTGACCTTGTTGCATACCGATCAAGCTTTAATCAATTTTATCCGAATGTTGTTAGAAAAATATTGGTCACAGGGAATCCAGCGATGTCAACAAAGTTACGGGGCAATAGAATACAAGCTATGTGGTTATCCGTTTCTATATAAGTGGTTCGATACCAACTCGGAATCGTTGCAAGCACAAATCATGTGCGGATATTTCCTTAAAGAACTTCTAACTCAAGGGTGGACGTTGGTAGCGAGCAGTGATCTTTCCAGAGATAGCCATTTAGAACGTACCGCATGGTTTTTTCGGTAATAATATATTTTCATAGATAATTTCGTCCAAACGGAAAAGTCTGCATCACATTAGCGTAGAGTTGAAACAAAATTTCGATTTCGAAAACCGTAATTACGACCCTTTTTGGGATTATTGAAAAACATAAGGGGAACCCTTATGATTTTTCACCACCCCGAAACTTTGATCACTCTACTTCCTGGGATTCTCTGTTAAATGATGAGTAAATTGATTTCTTAATTATAGTCGATCAACGCCAATTGTTTTGGACCAACGTTATACTAATATACCCAATTTTACCGTTAGTAAAGACGATCGTCTCATTTTTCTCCATCTTAATCAACAAATGCAACGAGAACTAATCGCCCTAATTAATACAACATATCGAAAAGGTGTTCAAAAAGTACTCCAGCTCGGTTCTGATGGTGTTCGAATCAAGCTCAATGGATATCCTTGGTGTGAGAAATGGAATTTAGAAAACGATGGCAGACCTTTATTGCTTGCAGTCCTACAATATTTTGAACAACGTGGATACTATTTTTACGGAAATGCGAGCCTTCAAGGGCAAACTGATACCGTATATTTCATGCCCTTAACGTTGCCTTGGCCTTTGAGAATAAATCCTCCATTAGAACCGGCCTCTGAAAACCGCTATTTCGCTATTGGGTTAGATCGCAAAGATCGACTCAGATTGTTAAATTGCCCTATAGTACTGAACAATATTATTGAAGTAACAATTCTACAATTTTGGCCTAAAGGTATACAAGATAAAAAACAAATAGGCAACTGGTTCGAATACAAGTTGGCAGGGTATCCCTGGTTTGCCAATGGTTATGAAACTGTTGAAGCACGATTGTTACTTACTCAAATATTTCAAGTAATTTAATTAAATGTTTAATTTTTTCAGATTTTACTTCCAAAGACAAAAATGCTCAGAAAAATTTCCTCTATCGAATAAGATTATTTCAACAAAAAAACTTTTTTACTAGCCTGTACCTTTAAACCTGAGGTCTAGCAAAAAGCTTTGTAAGCCTAAGCTTAAGATACTGAAGTCTAAGGAACCTAAGTCTAAGAAACCTAAGCTTGCTTTATAGCAAAAAATTCAGGTAAGTCTAAGCCTACGAAGCTAATGAACCTAAGATCGTATCTAGCAAGAAAACTAGGTAAGCCTAAGGAACCTAAATCTAAGTAATCTAAGTCTGAGCTCTAGTAAAAAGCCTAAGTGTACGACGCCGACTCTAAGAAACCTAAGTAGAGACCGGTGTGGTCGTTATCGAAAATTGAAAAAAACCAGGGAACTACTTTTTTAGAATTTGCATATGCATGGTTGGGCAATTATGGCTGCGTTGGATACTTCCCAATCACTCGCTGATACAAGCTTCTTAATATTCCGTAGTACTCCTTCACATTCCATGCATTATATGTGTTTGAGCTTAAATGAAATTGACAAAATCCGATTGATTAATGCTCCTAGTGACGTAGTCAAAGTTGTCCACGACTCGATTCAAACTTATTACACATATGGGATACAGCAGTTTGAGAATTATGGATCGGTACCAGAGTTCAAGCTTAATGGACGGCCTTGGAGTGGAGACATTAATTATTCTAAACATAGTCGACAACTTTTAATGTTATTGATGGACTGTTTAGTAAAGCTTGGCTTTGGATTCGCTATTTCCGCCGATGTTTCTGCTAAATTTTACGTCGATAGTAATAACTTTTCAAATAACCATAAAATGGATGTACATAGTTGGTGGTTTGCCAGACCAATTTCATAACTTTTTTGGCGAAAAATATATTATTTATTTTTTATGTATAAACTTTGTTGATTTTTCGAACCCTTATAGCGCCCAAGATGATATTTTGTTCTCCGGTAGAATCTTCTAATATAATGCGAGAAATGTAACGCGATGGTGATCTCCAAAATGCTCATTCAAAATGTAATTGAACTTTACTATGTTGTTAAAAGAGGGAGAACGAATTTTATGACACATTATCCGAGAAAGTTTGGAGCAAGTGTACTTTAGTATTACCACGAACATGAATTTTTTCGGAAAAATTTTAAATTTTATTTTCTTCCGGAAATGACTCTCCTAGGGATAATTTTATGCGGGGAATCCAAATTTCATATTTTTAAAGCCAGCGATTTGAGGTATATACCTAATAAAGTTAAAATTACTCTTAGCGGAGTCATTTTTGAAAGAAATATAAAAAAATTTCCAAAAAAGTCAAGTTCGTGGTAATACTAAAGTGAACTTGCTCTAACAACATCTCAGAAACACGATTAACAAACCCCCAAGACCTTCACAGATTCTGAGATCTAGCAGCATTACCAGCAGACATACAGACCAATTATATTATTAAGATTGCGATGAAATAAAATTTATGACCGCATCAGTGACGTACCCATAGAGGGGGGGGGGGAGGGGGGGTACGAGGAGTACGTGTACACCCATTTTCAGTCGAAACAAACACAAGGGTCCCCCCCCCCTTATGATTTTGGTCGGCCAAAGGCCGACCAGAATTTTTCAATGGTCGTACCCCCCCCCTAAAAAATTTCTGGGTACGCCACTGGACCGCTGTAATTTTTAAAAAAAGGACATAAGGGGGTTCCTTATGATTTTTCAAAATTCAATTAAATTTGAAGAAAAAACTCAATTAGTTGTTCACATATTATGTAATAAACTTTTGGCTAATCTTACAAGGAAACTGACCGAGGTGTTGATTTTTAATTGAAGAATTTTTTTTAAAATTTTCGAACCCTTATAGCGCCCAAGATCGATATTTTGTTCTCCGGTAGAATCTTCGGAGAAAGTTCCCCTCTGACGCACATTTATCATGAAAAAAATTTGAAAACGAAATTGAAAAAAAAGCATTTTTTGAA
>OZJO01001693.1:0-10813 GCA_900406225.1 Acrobeloides nanus
ACAAATTCAAAATTTCAAACGCAATTATCTCGAAAACTACAACGATTCAGAACATGCCGTAAAAACAAAAAATTCTCCATTTTTCATGATCTTTCCGAATATATCATTTTTTCATATGGTTGTAAATTACGGGACTGGTCCTTTAACCATTAGGCCATGCGAGCCCGCTTTTTGGAATCTCGTCATGAAACAGAGTTTAAGCCGTACAAATAACGCTTTTATTTTTTAGGTTCAAAAAGCTCCTTGATGAATCGAAGCCTAAACATTTTAATGACTTTAATAGATCGTAAAAAAATTTTTAAATATATTTTTGAAAGATTTGAAAATTTTAGGTTGTTAATTCAAAAAAGTGCTTCACGCGAAAGTCTGTCAAGCCTTCATGAACACCGCCGCTACTCATCGGCTGATGTTGTCATATATCGATTTTAGTTTTGTTTTATTGATAAAAATTGTATTTATTGAGATTACCATATATCGATTGCACAAATAAAAATTAAATATTACACAATAATACCAGTAATATACAGATACAACAATATACAGGGTGCCCAAAAATGGCGATTTTTCGGAGACAAATCGAATTCTAGCTCATTTTCGCTTCAATACACCCACCACCTTCCTTGAATCAGGGAAACATTTTCACAATTCATGAATGCGTGCAATCGATTCCCCTGCCTATAAAAACCCCTAAACAGATGGTTTTTCGGAGACAAATCGAATTCTAGCTCATTTTCGCTTCAATACACCCACCATCTTCCCCGAATCATGATCAGAAAAGCAAAAATCGCAAAATTTCCATTTTGGAGGGGGTATCCAGTGGCGTAGCCAAGGAAGGGGCAATCGCCCCTCCCGTTCTGGAAAATCTGTAAAAAACATACCCCCTTATGATTTTGATAAAATTCGGAAATATTCAAATTTGACCCCCTATTTTTGTGAGAACGACCCCATACCGATCCCAAATTGCTCCCACCGTTCATGCACGTCTGGCTACGCCACTGGAAGCACCCTGTAAAAATAAAAGACAAAAAACTTTTATATACTTAAGCAATTTCCCGTTCATTTTCTTGCACTTTATTGTCACTGTCGGATGCGTCAACACCCGAATCCGAACTTCTAGAACTATGTGTTGGTGACGGACTTCTAGGTGGCGTGTCTGGGGATTGTATGGCAATTGTTGTGGGTCGGATTTTATCTTTTTTATTATCTTTGGCCATGGTTTTATCAAATGGGAGTGCAACATAGACGATGGGGAGTACGATGAGGCCATGAAAAAGGCCAAGCGTGACGACAAGAGCGACTACTTTGATGAAGACATGAATCATATAGGCATGAATGACAACTAGGACGAGGACGGCGAGGATCGTGGTCATTCCTGCTTGGAACATGGGCCAAGCGATTGAAAGAAGTGCATGGCGTAGGCGTTCTTTTTGATCCTAAAAATGAAATTTAAATGTTTGATTTCGCTTCAATACACCCACCCCCATTCCCTGAATCAGGGTCAAGAAAGCATTTTCACGCTTCGAGAATGCGCGCAATCAATTTCTCGCATAAAATTACCCCTAGAAAAGTCATTTTTGCAAAAATTCAAAAAAAATTTTTTTTTTCGGAAGTGCTGCTGCAAAGTTTACCCCTCCCCCTTAAATAAAAAAAAGTCCACATACCGATATTTCACCCTTGTAATAATGAAAACTAATATGTGCTATATAATCGACGGAGAAGCCAATAGCCATGAGAGTAGAGGACATAGAAATTGGATCCAAGTCGATATTCCAATAGTATAGCAAGCCAAAAACGCCCAGATTTATCGAACAGACTGCAGCAACACCAGGGACCACGGTATAGACATTCGGGGTGAAGAGAACCAATACTACTGCCATGCAGATCAGAGCACAGATGACTGTTTGTTGAGTCGATGAGGGGATTACTAGGAGCTAGAAAAAATAGAAGTTTTTAGTGAAAATCGAATTTTTGTTGAAAATTCTGATCTTGATCAAAAATCGAATTTTTGTCAAACTTTCAATTTTTCAAAATAAATTGATTTTTTGTGAAATTAGGGGTTATAATTTTTAACCCCAACACCCCGAAAAAATTTTTCAGAATTTTTCGATGCGCGCAATCGATTTTTTGCATAAAATTACCTCAAAAATGGTTTTGTTGGGGTTAAAACTTAAAACCCCTAATTTTGACGCAATTTTTTCATTTTTTGACCCCGGAAAAAAATCGAATTTTTATGAAAATTTGAATTTTTGTAACAATTTTTCATATTTTTTTCAATGCCTTTATACTTACCTGATCTGAGTACATACTAAAATCTTCATAAACAGTCATATTAAACTTGGCATAATCACGAGTTATCATACGCCAGATTTGTAACAAATTTAGTCTTTCTGTCCAAGTGGAGGCATTTCTGAAGCCTGTGGTGAAGAAAAATTTATTCACACAAGCTGGATTTTCATCGACACAGTATCTAAACAAATTTTTTTACTTTTTCCAAAAACAACATGCTTACTAGATATGCACAAGTTACAACAAGTGACAATCCTTGTCACCCGTCAGAAGTATGCGAATTTTGAGCACGAACATAAATTGGTCATGTGACAAATTTGTCATCCCGAAATCATCTTTTCGCTGTCGTATGAGCTATTTATGTTCGTGCCAAAAATTCGCATATTTCTGGACGGTGATAAGGGTTGTCACTTTTTGTAAGGGTGAATGCTAGCCGTCGTGACATGCATTTTGCGACGCTAGCAGCGCGCTAGCCGTTGTGACATAATATAAGTCACGACGCTAGCCGTTGTGACACGCATTGTGACATAGGTGCACGGGGGGGGGGACTGTCCTCCCCCCCTATGTCGTCGTATCGGAGGCAAAAATGCGAAAACATGTGTAGCCGGGATTTTATGCTTTGTAGTTAACAGTTGTTAAGGAGGCTCTCGAGAGGAATGCCGGACAGTTGGTCGACTCGGACACTTGGTCGACCTGGGCAGTTGGTCGACCGGACAGTTGGTCGACCGGACACTTGGCCGACCGGACAGTTAGTCGACTCGGGCCAAAGCCTAAGGCCTAGGCCATAGCCTAAGGCCTAAGCTTAAGGCCTAAGATCTAAGCCTAAAGCCTAAGCTTAAGGCCTAAAGCCCCCTGTCCGGTCGGCCAAGTGTCAGGTCGACCAACTGTCCGACAACGCTCGAGAGAGAGCCTAGTCTGTTTCAGTTAGTCTTATATCATGTGTACCCAATAAATAGTTGCTATATTATTCCCCTTCCGCACTATACACAATACCCTACAGCACCATACACAACTCCCAATTGGATCACACATGTCGTATTTTGGCCCGAGACGACATATTTTTTTACCAAAATTTACATGTTTTTTACCAAAAATACGACATTTTTACGTTTGGGGACCAAAAAAAGGCCAAAAACATGTCGTTTTCAAAAAAATTTCAAAAACATGTCGTACTTGGATAAGTGTCCCCCTACTTGTGCATCTATGGTTGTGACACGCGTTGTGAAGCCACAACGCATGTCACAATGGCTAGCGTCGTGACTTATATCATGTCACAACGGCTAGCACCGCTGCTAGAGTCGTGACATGCGTTGTGACACGTGTTGTGACTTCACAACGATTTCACGACGCTAGCAATGCGCTATCCATTGTGACATGATATAAGTCACGACGTTGGCCGTTTTGACATGCTTTGTGACTTCACAACACATTTCACAACGATGTCACAACTGCTAGCGTTCACCCTAACTAGTGCATCCCTGGTGCTTACTGTGGATTGGCTAGACTGACAAAATGGCTCCATCGATGGTATTCTTGGATGTTGAAAAATTCGGGTAGATATTTGTACTGGAAATCGATTGAGCCATGATTTTGTATCCCCACGTAGGATAGATAGGGGTTTAGCCACATTTGTGTGCTCGATGAGCCAACGCTTCCTGGTGCTCTTTCGAATCTTTCCAATATATGCATAATCTCGGGTATGACATCTGGTTCGGATAAGTTTCCAGGGTTGTTGATAAAAACAGCAAACTAAAATTTTTATAGGCTGTTGTGTACAGTGATAAAAAATAGAGCTCTATGTTAGTCCGATTCAGAAAAAAACAAAATCACATTTTTGCGACTTTTCGCTTCAATACACATGCCTTCCCTGAATCAGGAAAGAGTTTTTTTGTTTTGAGAATGTCAAATTTAGATCCCCGCATGTCCGGGGTCATTTCCAGAAAAATTTTTCTTGGGTGCTTCTCCCCCCCTATTGTGCTAGTAGCTCCAAATATTCAGATGTCTAACCTGCCCGCCTTCTTTAAAAATAACATTCGTTTGTAGCCTGACTAGTTCCAATAATGGCGAATCGTCCAAGAATAATTTTTCCGACGTTAATCCGACTTTGATTTGTAATATCCCATATGTAGAGAATGCCCAGTAGATGAGAAGAACAGCACCAAGAAGAACGCGGGACGACATAGACATGCAAAAATCAACATAATAATCAACAAAGTTTTCGACAAGAGGCACCAAAAATTTTAGGGGGTTGGCTGATGGTTGTATTTCTTCGGGTTTTTGATCTTCAATAGGCATCTAAAAAATTGTTTATTTTTAAATTTAACTTTTTATAATATGTTTCTTTGTAGGTCGTGAAATTTGTGCAAATAGTCAAGTGGTTAGTACTCCAGAAGCTTGCACTGAAGGAGGCGGGTTCGAACCCGCTCGTAGCGATTTTTTTTTTGCATGATTCAAAATTGATGAAAAATTTTGTATATAGGTATTTTTATGTGAAGCACATGATGTTGATATTATTTGTCTGTAAAAAAATCAATTTTTTCAATTTTTGACTTTTTTACTAATTTTTATGGAAAAATAATATCGTCATCGTGTTCATCACATAAAAATACCCATATGCAAACATTTTCAGATGCAAAAAGAAATCGCTCTGAGTGGGATCGAACCCACCCCTTCAGTGCGGGTGTCTGGCGTCCTATCCACTTGGCTATAACTTGCAAAAATCGACATTGTGCAAGAAAGGACTATATTTTTTGGAATTTTGAGAATTGAAGGCGGATTTTTGAAACAAAATTTGCATTAAAATTTCTACTTTCTCTTTAACTTTTATACAAGGCACATAAGCATTGAGCCTCTTCTCTTCCCTCAAACCACCTATATACATAACCACGGTGAAGAAGAAAATTTGGTACGTATAGCAGAAGAGAACCGCTAGGGTAATAAATGTGCAAAATACCTAAATTAAAAAATGAATCAAAAATAAATTTTTATGTGCTTGACGATTTTTTTCAATCAATCAAGTATATAAAAAATTTTGACGGTTTTCTACTGCCATTGCACCAAATTTTCCTCCTAGACGCTCTAAAATAACCTTTTCATTTTCTCGAACTTTTATACATGGGATATAAGCATTTAGATGTTGCTCTTCTCGTTTCGCGCCGAAATACATGACTACAGTGAAGAAGGTAAGGTGAAATGTATAGCAGTAGAAAACCGCAACAGTGATAAATGTACAAAAGGTCTAAAATTTGTTACAGGATCAATTCGGAAGGGAAAATTTGGCATAGACTCGAATGAAATGATACGAATGAAACGAACACAGATGGAACGAATACAAATGAAACAATCAAATAAAATGATACGAATGAAACGATGTTACGGGGTCCGAAAATCGTCCGGAAACGGGTTTGAATTTGCCTGAATATTGACACGAAAACCCTGAATTTGGTTTCGCTTCATTATGTCGTTTCATTCATATCTTTTTATTCATTCGTGGGCTAGTCCTTGCCTCAGACAGCAACAGCTATTTAGTCCGTGCAGCGCGCTGCGGCGCAGCTGCTGCGTGGATCAAACAGCAGCTACGCCGCAGCGTACAGCAGCTGTTTGGTCCACGCAGCAGCTGTTTAGACACGCAACAGCTGCGTGCAGTGCGCAGCTGCTGTATGAGGCAAGGACTGGCCCCGTGTCGTTTCATTTCGTATCGTTCCATCCTCCTCGTTTCATTAGAGCCTATGCCGAAAATTTTTCTCTTTTTTTCGAAAAAATTTACCCTAATCGCAGGAGTTGAAGTAAAAATACCAATAAAAAAGCTCAAAAAATTTGTTAATGAGGTAATTGTGATTGATGCTCCACCTTCGGCAACCATATCTGCTATACGTTCTTTGAGAGGTAGGTTGGGATTTCCGAGACGCCAGCAATGTAGGAAGATAAAAACATCGTCAACACCTACAGCTAGGATGAGGAAAGGCACAACGGTGACTATGGGGAGGAATTCGAATTTGAGCTAAAAGTTATCATGAGTTCGCACCAAGATGCCGAAAAGGTGCAAACAAGAGTCAAAATTTTAAAAAAATTCGCCATTCGACTCAGCTCACCGAGCGCTTCAAAATGAGTACCATATCATGGTATTTGGGGGGATTGATTCATGGCCGATTGGTTAACGTGCTCGGTCTTCACTCAAAGGGTGCGAGTTCGATACTGCGCTCAAAAGTCAGCCCGCGCCCTATGAGTGCAGCCCGAGTACGTTAGCCACTCGACCATGCGTAAAATCCCTCAAAACCCTATTATATGGTACTTGTTTTGAAGTGCTTTTTGGCATTCTGATGGCCGTATTGGGATGCCAAGTCCAAATTGATCTGATTTACTACTCAATTTCTCTTAGTAGAATCAACGTTTATGTCCATTGGTCGCCCAACGCTACTTTTTAGAAATGTTAAAATTTACCCAAAATAAAGTTCCAAAAGAAGCACATAAAGACATAATTGGGGTTAGCACACCAAAAAATGCTTCCCATGGTTTGCTTTTGACAAGGTCTCTTCTGGCTGATGTACCAACAGCAAAGATTATTATGACGACAAAAGAGACGCTAATAAGTGGCATCGCTTCGATCCCTAAAATCGATTCATACTATTAATAAAAAATCTTTGAAACAATTTTTTGGATCCCCCCCCCCCAACTGGGTTGTTCAAAATCTGCAGGGAGCTCCCACTTTCCCCCTTATTTGTGCCATCTGATGTGGGAATGGAAGGGGCAGTGGTTCCTTATCTTCCATGAATACGTAACTTAGTTGGGGAGATGCTTACCTACATGTGCCTTTTGCTTTTCAGTTGACCCCGAAACTCATTTGCCCCATATTTTTTCATGCAGACTTACAAGGGATTTCAAGGTCTGACAACCTCAAATTTTTTCAAGACCTACCGTATTTTCTCTAATACAACCCCCTCTAAGAGAACCCCCCCCCCATATTGCTATTCTCGTCAACCCGAAAAATGTTCCTCGTGAAAAGTTAGGGGTAGGGATTTCTAGGGAGAGGAATGGCGCAAATTTGGAGGCCTGAAACGTTGATTTGTTAATGTTATGGCGATTTTTCGAAGCACTCTCCGGCCCCAAAGCCCCTTAGGGCCCCCGCCAGCCCTGGGGGCCGAGGCCCCAGGGGGTCGGCCCCTTTTCGACCCCTGGTCAATACTCGATTATCTGACCCCCCCCCCCCNAGATTTACCATCAACAAGTCTTGGTGGTGCAGTGACAAAGCATCGGCTTTGTGGGTACAAAGTCGCGGGTTCGAATCCCGCTTGGAGCCAATTTTTTTGCACAACGTAGAAAAATTCGCAACTTTATGACCCCATAGCTCAAAAAATTTATACCCAATCTATTAAGCGACTATTATATTCCTTTTTTCCACATTTTTTTCTAACTTTTGAGCTAGGTCTCGAACAAATCTGAGGTTGTCAGACCTTGAAGGTCCCTTGTTAGCCCTCAGGCTATGAAGATGTCTCTTTAAACCTTTTTATTACAACTTTTATTTGATTATTTTTGCTAGACACTATTATCTTAATTCCTACCAGTTCTCCGAACTTCTTCCGAGACCAGTCCTTCGGAAGTCGTGAACAACTTAATCAGCGGATCGGCTGACGTCGACTGAGCATAGTCCAGCGCCGCATGCTCCCATTTCTTCATCACCATTTCCATAGTGGAATTCGAATAAATTGCATGGAAATTTATGGCTATCAACCGACATTCTTCCACTATCTTGGATCTGTTGTTTAGCGTAACTTGATAAATATTATTCGCCAGATAAACACGATGCCCAAACACGTCCATAGTGGGATACGTTAACTTTACATTGGTTTTGCCGCGATGTTTTACGTCGCGGAACATGGTTAGGAAGATGTGAACAGCATCAGACGTTTCGCATTGGGCACCGCAAAAATCGGAATATGAGTATTTTCGGCCTTCATGCTCGACAATGAGTTTGTATTGGAGGAACTCTTCGATTTCTAGGGCTTTATCGATGTATCTGAAATACGGCATGGCGGTTTTTTATGCTAAAATTGGAGGAAATTCGAAAGTTGAAAAACGAGTCATGCCACTCAATTTAGTTCGCCGAGACGAGTAGAATGAATATCATAACATGGATTTTCGACCCATGGCCCACATGGCCAAGTGGCTAAAGTGACAGATTTCAGTTTTATAGGCTAAGGTTCGACTTTTTTTGTTGTCTAATTTCCATGAGGCCAAGATATGCAACAATTTTCATGAAATTTGGCAACTTTAAACTTGAAGCGGGATTCGAACCCTAGCCTATAAACTACAATTCTGTCACTTTAGCCACTTGACCATGGGCTCGGATGGGAAGCCCCATTTTATGGTATTGTTTCTACTCGTCTGAGTCGACATGGACTCGTTTTTCAAATTTCTAATTTCCTCCGATCTTAGTACAAAAAACGCTTCCCTGAGTCAGGAAAGATTTTTTCGCTCAAAAAACATCAGTTTTTTTCCGAAAAAACTCAACCCATATCTAGATAAATGGACAGGGATGATCTGTCTTACTTTGGCCTCAAAATATTCCCACCATCCGCAGCTTCCATCGCCACTACCACATGAAATGGACTACCAAGCTCTCGAAAAAACTCTCTAGCCACCGCAAATTCATATCTCGATGGAGAGTTGACCGCACTAAAGTGATCTCTGACATTATTGGCTTCACGGAAATTTACAACACCAATACTCAGGAATACTGTCAAAAGTAGGCTAAAATGTTAATTTTCAAAAAAACATCAACCATGGTGAAGTGGTAAGAATCTTACTTTGCTCTCAAATGGTCAAGAGTTCGGTCCCGTTAGGGCAAAAAATTTTTTTCGATTCAAAAAGTTGTTAAAAGAAACTCCGATGAAATTGGGATAGAATTTTTTCTTGAAACACTATCCACTAAGCCATATGGTCGCTATCTCTACATGAAGCGAACTCTCGACCATATAGCTCAGTGGATAATGTTTCAAGAGAAAAAATGAAAGGCAAAAAAGTTTCTATGACCAATTTGGTTTCATTTGACAACTTTTTTGAATCGGTAAAAAAGTTTTAGCTCTAGCGAGATCGAACCCTAGACTATTTGATTGCAAACTGAGGCACTTGCCACTACACCATGGATGATGAATTTTAATACAGGCTGAAATTGAGATAATGCTTACGTAGAAATTAAACAACTCCATGGGTGGTCGGCGATAAATAAACCAAGATGGCGAAAACCGTCATGAGTGGCTTTTTCTAAGCGAGTTGTTAGGTCTAATCCCATTTGTGAAAGTCTTAATTTTTTGAAGCTTTATCAAGTCGGTCAGTTATAGTACAGGGTGTATAAAAAAACGTTTGGCAATTTTTGAAACCTGAGTATTACAACGAAAACATGAACACAGTGAAAATTCGTCCTTGGATCAATTAAAGTTGTGTATCGATTTTTGTTCGCAGTTTTCGTAAGTCGATGAAAAACAAAAATTTTCGCGTCAATACACGACTTTTATTATTCAGAGATGAATTTTCACTGCATTCATGTTTTCGTTGTAATACACAAACTTTTTGAAATTTTTTGCGGAAAAATCGATTTTTTAAATTTTCATAACATGAACATTATAACAAGTTACAACTCTATGAGACGAATAAAATGCCACCAAAATTATCCAATTTGAACATTGTTTTGGGTTATTGAAACGAAAACCCTGGTTTATGTTTTCGTTTCAATAACCCAAAACAATTTTCAAATTGGATAACTCGTAAAAAACTTTTCAAAAACAATGTTTTAAATAAATCAAGAGAATGTCAAGAAATTGGAAATCAAGAATGTCGTTTTTGGAATAGCGTGTCTTGCGGAGACATAAACTAGTTTTCTATATGAAAAATGGGTAAAAATAGATATGGATAAAATCTGACCACGGCGGAAAATATTGCTTTTAGGTTTCTAGAAATCTGGTTATGTTTTTTTAAAAAAAAAAAAGAAACAAGAATATTTTTTGTTAATTCGGGAGATAGATTTTCAGGTCTCGGAAATGTGAAATTCGGATTCCTCGCATAAAATTACCCCTAGAGGGGTCAACTCCAGATGATGGAAAAAATTTTTTTTGAAAAATTTCATGTGGGGTAATCGATTCTAGCTCCAAAACCTAATCGATACTAGTTCCAAAATTCCCCAGAGGAACAAAAAATTTCCATGTCCCAAAAATCACAAAAAGTGCACTTTTTGGCATTTCTCGCAAAAAGGAAAAGATATCACCAATTGTTAAAGGACCAGTCCAGTAATTTACAATCATATGGAGAAAAAAATGATATATTCGGAAAGATCATGAAAAATTAAGCATTTTTTGTTTTTACGGCATGTTCTGAAATGTGATAGTTTTCGAGATAATTGCGTTTGAAATTTTGAAGTTGTTACAAGCTCTTCGTTGTAATACACAAACTTTTTTGAATTGTGTATTACAACGAAGAGCTTGTACACAAATTCAAATTTCAAACGCAATTATCTCGAAAACTACAACGATTCAGA